>JAMKQA010048024.1:0-14568 GCA_024699735.1 Posidonia australis | reverse complement strand
CAAGTCATGACTTTCGGTGCATCCATCGGATAAGTGACATAATGCCTACAGCAAACACCATTCCTCCGCAACCTCAAAATGGGGGTATCTTGTCAACCTTGAGCATCGGTATTGGTTCCCTCCGTCCCTCAACCTCGCTCAGGAAGGGGCATCTGTAGACACCCCGATTTTGAGGTGGCTCATAGGTAAACTCTCCAAATGTTGCTTTGGATGCGGGAAGCTCAACCATTTTTGAATCCTACTCAAACTTTTAACTAGCCAGAGATCATTGTATAAACCGACCACAAGCCCATAGCAAGCTCGTGGCCCAATTGGCAATTCAGATAGCTAGTGGAGAGCACCAATGTGGAGCACCTGACTGGAGCACCAAGCAGGAGCACTATAGTGGTACACCTAGCTGGAGAACCAAGGTGGCACACCACCAATATGGAGAGCCATCCTGGCGCACCAAGCTGGTACACAACCACTTTTCAAGGTGCTGGCTTATGGCTTTCCATCTCCCGTGCTTGTAACCCTCGCTAGTGGATATTCCATGCAAATCTATGCCAGACTCTTCGTTTGCGAGGCTGTCTGCATCCCATGGGAGTTACCCTTGTGGAACTCTATAAAAAGACCTCCATTGGCAACCATTTAGGACTTGGTGAAGCCATTCACTTATTTCCAGCAACCCTCTCTCGTTTCCTGAAGATATCTTTGCATTCCAGAGCATCCTCAGCCAATCCAAAGCAACAAGGAAGTATTATCTTGAGCCTTCAAGGAGGAAACACCACTAGCAAGGTAAGATCCTTACTCCTCTTTCACTTGTCCTTATGTTTAAGCTCTAGATATTACACCATGTAAAAGCATGAAAAAGAACAAGTTATTTGATCCGTTAGTAAGCTGTTTCCATGGTGTTTTTGTGATGAGATGATTATTCCTACATGTATATTCACAATGCTCCAATGCCATATTAAATTCTGCATAATATAATCTTTGTTTTTACATAATGAATCATGATTCATACAAATGTTTGCCATAAAATGAGCTACGAATACACTCTTTATGTATTCACCATCTTCATATGATTGTTAGGTTCATTACTTCATTGCATGCTATTTAGAATCTACAATGCAATATTTTCATCCCTTAACCCATAATCTTGCATGATTTAAGAAAAATGATATAAAGACTTTCATTGCTTGCTTTTCATTATATTTCAGCTTTTTTACCATATGATCAATCAATCTGGTTAAGATAAATCACAATTAATCTCTTGCATTTAGACCAGAATCTAAAATCAGACAACAGTCTGATTCAGATTTTCTGGAGTGCACCACACTGGAGCACCATGGTGGCGCACCTCACCAGAGCACCATCCTGGCGCACCATTCGGGTGCACTAGTCTGGTCAGAGTATAAATCATCATCTTTGCATTATAACCTGCATGCTTTCCTGGGTGTTTTTGACTGTGATTTTTATGGTGTGTATTCTCTGATATGGCATGTCTTTTCATGCATGATTTCAATATAGGATGACATTGTTTTAAGTCTTTTTTACATCTTGCATATTCAGCCAGTTGCTGAAATCTGGTGAGCTGATTGCCCCATGAACTCCTGTTTGGGAGGTTCTTATGCATCAGTCCATGATCCTGATCTGGATAGCATGGCTAAATCTTGTTGTTTTTACTTTGCATAGGGATGGTGTGGTCTTGTGTGAGGCATACAGCCTTTCAGCACAAGACCCATCTTGTGTTTTCTTGTTTGGATTTTGATAAGATACTCATGTTGCATTCTCTGATGAGTTTGCAAGTTTACAATATTTTTACATTGCATGGCATTCTGGTTTACTATCGGATCTATGATTTCCTCTGGCATACTTTCCTAGCACCCTAGTAGAGCATATAGGAGGCGCACCAGACTGGAGCACCAGTCTGGCACACCAAACAGGAAATTGGCAAATAGGTGGAGCACCAAGTTGGCGCACCAGCCTTTTTTCTGTTGCACGCAGCTGCATTTGGCATGGTTACATCTACCGAATTCATGATTCTAGTCGAATACTAATAGGAAATCGGCATACTGAACCTAATTCAGCATATCAATTTGCCCGTTTTCAGTAAACATCCCCTAAGTCCTAATCACTTGTTTGTCAGAATGGGAACCTTCGACGGACCCCTTTACAATGAACCATAAATCCTGCATAAAACATATATATTAGCATGCCAGGTCCACTTTCATTTGGGACAAGTTTCATTAAAAATCATAACATGTATCTCAAAATATAAAAATCACAAGGCTTGGAGCTCATATTCTCTTACTGTAGTATACACCTCAAGATTCAACATAAAATCTTGTAAAAATCATGTAAAAAATCCAAGATCAACATACATCCATGATCCAAATCTAATCTACTCAATCTCATACATTCCATCCTTAATCATGGCATAAACTCAAGAATTCCAACTTAAATAGAGAGTAAAGGGTAGAGGAGAGACTCGTACTCTACTGGTGAACTCTAATGATCCCTTTTTCTTGGGATGACCTTCTTTCTCACCCTCTAACGTCTCTCTAGCCTCTCTACTCCCAGACGGTCTTCTCCTTTATCGACATCAACCACCTCTTCCTTTCTCTCTCTTCTTTCTGTTTTTTTGTTCTTCTTCTTCTTTCTTAGGTTCTCTCTCTCTAGTTTGCTAGTTCATCTTCTCCCCCTTCAGTGCCTCCATTGCCATGTCCTCTTTAAGCATCCGCACCCTTTGTCGCTGTCCATCCGCCTCCATCATCAAAAATCCTGGTGAATCAAAGATGCAGCATGGAGGAAGGCTTCGGGCACATTGCCTGGCAGTGGATATTGTGCATGTCACTGTACTGAGTTGACTCAACTGCAAATCTAGCCCCACATGGTCTTGCACGCGTATACGTAGCACATTTGGATCTAAAATTCCACACAGTAAGGGAGCATTACTAGAAAAGCACTAATTAAATAAAGGAAAGGCCAAACAAACTTTAACGCCCCGATCCCAGGCACGCTACTAAATTACAGTATCATAAGCAAAATTACACTAATTACAGAAACATTAATAATAGTAACTAAGGCTCACCTTCAGGATCTCAATGAGTGGCTAGAAGCTCCAACTACTGCACTAGAACTCGGCTACACACGGTCTAAACCTGAAAACCAATAAGCACGCGTGAGTGACATCTAAGTCACCTAGTATGCACCCCAAACACACAAACCACAAAATTTCTGAAAAACTATAAAACTCATTTCTTTGATTTTCAAAACTTGGTTTTCTTTTGAAAATCCTCTTTTCTCTTTTTTTTTTTTTGGAAATCACTTGGGAATTCAATCCCAAATTCATGCTCTTTTCAAAAGCCATGTTTCTTTTCCTTCCTCAAAACCTTTGGAAATTCATTCCAACACCACATTCTCTTTCAAAAACTCACCATTGCATTTTCTTTCAAAACCTTTGGAACTCATTTTCCAAAACATATCCTTTTCAAAACTTGGGATTTCTTTCCAAAATCACACTTTCAAATTCACATTTCTGACCAGATCCAGCCTAAAACACAATGCCTCTCGGGCTCAAACCAAATCATAAATACAAGCTGGTAACTAGTAAATCATCATTAATCCATTTCATGATTTTAGGACTATTTCATAAGTTCAATCCAGATCAAATCACATTTCTTTTTCTTCATTCATTTCCACTTTTCCTTACTGTTCTTACCTTGATCATGGGTAACCAGGCGCACAAGCAGTAGGTGAGGACATCCTTTCCCTTACCTTCCTGCACTGCTACGGTGAAATTCCCCATGTAGGATGTAACTGCCCCGACCAACTAGCCTCAATTCCTTTTTCATATGTGCACGGGGATGCGTCTCTGTCTGATGCCACATTGGTGACCCGAACAACTAGGTCCAATGACCTAGGTTCAGCCTACACTGTCGATGACACGAACAACTAGGTCTAATGACCTAGGCTCAGCCTACACCGTCACGAGCTCGGTGACCCAAACAACTAGGTACAACGACCCAGGCTCAGCCTACACCGTCGGTGACCTGAACAACTAGGCTCAAAAACCTAGGCTCAACCTACACCGTCTCAAACACGGAAACCACAGTCATGTCTAGTAACTGGTTCATTGGAGCCTCATACTCCTACCACGTTGATGACACCAACTCCCATGGTCTCTTAACACATTATTAGTGTTCCATTTCAAAACTCTTTAAACTTTTCGTTTCGAAACCATTTTTCATTTCATTCTTTCCATTGCAGGAATCTGTCTCCTAGCAACACTTGACCCACCACTGGGGTCCCAACTCAAGTCATTAAAACCATGCTTAAAATCATAAATTGGGTCTCATGCTAAAATCCACACAAAATCATCCTTTTCATTCCATTATGGGATCAAAACCCAAAACACCATCCCAAATTTATTTATTTCGGTTCCACATTCCTCCAGGTCATTACATGGGGAAAACATCACTGACATATGCTCAACATACCTTTCAAACCATTTATCCTTCATTTAAATTCATGTTTATGCATATCAAGGTCAAGGCAAAAACGGCAGACCAAATCTCCAGTTCAGTATACCGAAGTTCGCTATTTCGGTATACCGAACATTTTTCGTATACTGAAACCCCGTATTTCGGTCGATTGGAGGATTTTAGTCTATCGAAACTTGGGATCTGGCTTAATCTGCCAAAATTTCGGCATACCGAATAAATTCGGCATACCAAATTCCTCGCAGACAGGGCACACCCCTGTTTCAGGTTGTGAAAGTCACCCAAAGTGGGAGTCCTAATCAGACCCTCCAAACACCCATCGTAAATCATCAATAAATCATGGGGCGTAGACTATTAAGTCTACTTCAAAACCCCTCAATCCAATCATGATTTCACTAACCATACAAAGAGATATAAATTCTCAAAGGAAACATGCTCAATGTTAAACCTTAAAACATTTAAGGCATTATCTACCAAAAACTCACGAAATTTGCACAATCTAGCATGATCCCTACATATTCATATCATTAATCACATTTCCATCATTTCTACTATTTTTCTACAATTTTCATGCATTTTCCATTATTATTCTCCAAGGAAGCAATAACGAGAGATGGGTGGGATCGTGTACCTCTCTGGCGGCCCATGCAACTCCGTCGAGTTCACTACACCCCAGCGACGCCTCAGTGAAGCTTCGGTGAACCTCGGCCCTCGGTGCAAGCACCCACATGTAGACCCTCCTCCTCCCAACTTGCACGCCCATGCTCTCTCTCTCCTCTTCCTTTCCTTTCTCACCACGCTCCTCCTCTGCCCATTCCTGCCTCCCCCTCTTTTTCTCCGCCACCACTCGCTTGGCATCGGCAATCCATCCTGTTGGAAGAGACAGGGAGGCACGGGCCTCCGTCGCTGGTGGCACAGGTGTGGAAGAAGAGGAAGAAGAAGACGGGAAAAAGGGTGGAAGGGCATGGCTCGTGAGAGAGAGAAAACGGGAAGGAGAAAAAGAAGGAGAGAGAATGAAGAAAAGATAGGCACACAAACTATGGCAACTGTGCATCCTCAAACCGTACTCTACATTGGTCCCAGATCACAAATAGGTACACAAAAAGCCAACCACATGCTTACACATCCAAGAAATAACAGATTATCCATTAATAAACCATTTATGCAATATTACAATTAATTACATGATTTACAATTAAAATGTATAATCAGGCCCAGATGTCACATCCTTCCCCCTTAAAAGAATTTCGCCCTCGAAATTCAACTCTAATAAAACAAGTAGGGGTATTGTCTCTAGATGTCCACCTCACACTCCCAGGTAGCCTCCGCTGTGCCATGGTGTTGCCACTGAACAAACACCAATGGAATCACTTTATTCTTGAGGACTTGCTCCTTCTTGTCCAGTATTTGAACTGCATTCTCAATCATAGACAAGTCCTCCCGCAGCTCCTCTAACTGCACTGGTATCACCTAGGACGCATCGGCCAAATACTTCCTCAACATAGACACATGGAAGGTGTTGTGTACACCTGCCAACTCTAGAGGCAGATTTAGTCTATATGCCACCTCACCAACCCTCTTGGTAATCTGGTAGGCTCCAATATATCTTGGGCTCAACTTGCCTCTTTTACCTAACCGCATCACACCCTTAGCTGGTGACTCCTTCAGGAAAATGAAGTCTCCTACCTCGAATTCCAGAGGTCTCCGACTCCTATCAGCATAGCTTTTCTACCGGCTCTAAGCAGACAACAACCTCTTCCTAATTAGATCCACCTAGCCCTCGTACTACTGTACGATTTTGGGCCCCACTAACTTTCTCTCACGCACCTCACTCCAACAAGTGGGTGTCCTGCAGGGTCTGCCATACATTGCCTCGTATGGTGCCATACCAATATTAGCGTGGTAACTGTTATTATATGCAAACTCAATCAGAGGTAAATGATTCTCCCAGCTACCACCAAAATCCAAGGTGCAGGCCCTCAGCATGTCCTTTAGTATTTGAATGGTCCTCTCTGTCTAGCCATCCGTTTGGGGGTGGAAAGTAGTGCTAAAATTCAACACTGTGCCAAAAGCCTCCTACAGAGCTCCCCAGAATCTCGATGTAAACCTCGTGTCTCTGTCAGACACAATAGACACTTGGATACCATGCAATCTCACAATCACAGCCACATACAACTCTGCCAGTTTTGTCAAAGGGAGATTCACCCTTATTGGCAAGAAATGTGTCGATTTCGTAAGGCGATCCACTATCACCCAAACAGTATCATTCTTTCTTCGGGTTCGTGGCAAACCCGTCACAAAGTTCATCGACACATTTTCCCATTTCCACACTGGAACATCCAGAGGTTGCAAAGTCCATCTAGGCTTCTAGTGCTCTATCTTCACCATCTGACAGGTTGCACACTTCGCCACATACTCAACAATCTCTCTCTTCATCCTAGGCCACTAGAAGTTCCTTTTCATGTCTTTATACATCTTGGTGCTTCTTGGATGAATAGTGTATCTGGAGCGGTGAGTTTCATCCAACAAATTGTTATTGATTTCCTCTATCTGAGGTACATATAATCTCAAATCTTACCTCAACCCATCGTCTACCCCTATTGAAATATGAGGGGCATTACTAGCTTCCAGCTTCCTCTAGATATTTGACACAAAAGAATCATATTGCTGAGTTGTGACAATCGCCTCGATCATTCTCGGGCGAACAAACAAATTAGCTAGCACTACTTTGACGAGTCCCTAAGACTGTCTCCGAGGCCTGCACTCCACTAGTCCCTCTAACAATTTCTATTCATGGATCATCAGACTAGCCATTACATGAGTGCGTCTGCTTAGAGCATCTGCAACTACATTAGCATTCCCTAGGTGGTAGGACAGACTGAAATCATAATCGTTAATATACTCCACCCAGCGCCTCTGTCTCAGGTTCAAATCCTTCTAAGTAAATATGTACTTCAGACACTTGTGATCTATGAACACCTTAAACTGTTCACCATATAAATAATGCCTCTAAATTTTCAAGGCGAACACAACAGCTGCCATCTCTAAATCATGGGTGGGATAATTCTTCTCATGATATTTCAACTAGCGCGAGGCATACGCCACCACTCTACCATGCTGCATCAACTCACACCCCAAACTAGTCCCACAGACATCACTGTAGACTGTAAAACCGCCACTCTCAGAGGGCAAAGTCAGAACTGGGGCCGATACTAGACGAGCCTTCAACTCATTGAAGTTCTCCTCGCACTGCCAATCCCAAGCAAAGTGCACTTCCTTCCTAGTCAATCTGGTTAATGGTGCAACAATCTTGGAGAAATCATGAATGAATCTCCTATAATATCCTGCCAGGCCAAGAAAACTTCTAGTCTCAGTCACTGTCTTTGGTCTGGCCCAACTGCTCACAACTTCAACTTTGGCTGGATCTACCTTGATGCCTTCTCTTGAAATAATATGACCAAGGAAAGACAGCTCTTCCAGCCAAAAATCGCACTTGGAGAACTTGGCATAAAGCTGATGTTGCCTCAGCGTCTCTAGTACGATCCTCAAGTGCCTCCGGTGGGTCTGAACATCTGAAGAATACACCAAAACATCATCCACAAAAATGACCACAAACTAGTCCAAATAGGGCCAGAACACCCTATTCATCAGGTCCATAAAAGCAGCCGGAGCATTCGTCAACTTGAATGGCATAAGCAAAAACTCATAATGCCCATAACGGGTGCAAAAGGCTATCTTCTACACATCTGTGCTCCCCAATGTGAAACACTGGGACGAATACAACATCTGGTAATCTATATAGAGCCGAAGTGAACCATCTTTCTTCTTTAAAACAGAACCGGTGCTCCCCAATGTGAAACACTGGGACGAATAAATCCCTTGTCCATCAGTTCATGTAGTTGATTCCGGAGCTACCTTAACTTAGCAGGTGCCATCCTGTATGGAGCCTTGGAAATAGGACCTGATCCTGGCACCAAATCAATCATAAACTCCACTTCCCTGTGCGGTGGCATTCCAGGCAATTCCTCGGGAAAAACATCGGGATATACCCTCACCACCGGTAAGTCCTGAATCTTGACCATAGGCGAAGTAGAAACTGTCACACAAGCCAAATAGCCTACACTGCCTCTCGCCTGATGATGATAGGCCTTGAGAGCAGAAATCACTTTCCTAGGCTCACCTAGTCGAGTGCCCTGTACCATACACCAACCTTGGCGTAGACACTCTGCCAAAACTCTCCTCTTGGCACAATCTATCACAGTTGAATGCTGTGCCAGCCAATCCATTCCCAGGATAACATCATAGTCCTGCATATCCATCAGGATCAAGCTGGCTTGAATATTCCTTTCCCCCAGCTGAATATCAACCAGTCTCAAATATCTCCACGCTAGACTGTGTTCTCCCAATGGTGTGACCACATCTAGGTGGAATGCCAACATAGCTGGCCTAGTCCCGATCTCAAAAGCAAATGACTCGGAGACAAAAAAGAAAATGAACTCCTAGAGTCGAACAAGACTCGGGCCATCCGATCAGCCACAAGAAAAGATCCTATAATCAACACAGCATAACCATAATCATATTAAGAAATAGTGTCAATTACACATAGGATCTATCATTACAGGACAGGACTTATCAAATACAGTTGTGCTAGTTCTCACCTTCTACCACATCTCCAGATGGACTAGCATCTAGGGCAGCAATGGAGAATACTCTCCCCTTGGTATGCTGACGTGGCACATCTCCTACTGGCTTTGGCTGACTGGGACAGTCCTTCTGGTAATGCCCGGACATCCCACAGTTGTAACAGACTACTCTGTCTAAATTCCTTTGCCAATGCCAACATTGCGCTGCTACATGCCCCATCTTGCCACAGACATGGCATGGTCCCATCTGTGGGCCACTTCTAGACCCAGCATGGTTGAAACCCATACTCTCTTATCTACCAGATGTAGGCCGTTGCTTCCGCTTCTTCCTAGAGCTGCCAGAACTCCGCACTCCCATCACTGACGGTTCAGAAATGTAGGGTCGAGAAACAGAAGGTCGAGAAACAGACTTTCTCCCCTTTTCCTTCTTGGGATACTCCTCTTGGAACAGCCTACGGTCATCCTCATAGCGGCTTGCAAGCTCAACAACATCCGCTAATGTCTGGCATCTGAAGCCAATAACTCTAGATCTCAGCACAGGGTTCAGTCCCTCCACAAACCACTTGGCTCTGTTCTTCTCGGGAATTGCAGCCTGAGAGAACTACTCCAGTCAAAGGAAGGACGACTCATACTCAGCCACACATAGGCTACCCTGCTTCAGGTTCCTGAATTCTCTGTCTAGCTTATCCCTCTTATAGAATACCTCTCGGAACTCTTCCCAAGAGATCAGTAGTAGGTCCACATTAAGAAATTTGGTGCGGCACACTGTCCTCCACCACTGATCCGCAGCACCCTTGAGTTGGAATGTCGTGATCCGGACCCACTTCGCTATTGGACACTCAATTCTCTCAAGGATCTTCTCCACCTTTACGAACCAAGCCTCACACTCCTCTGGTGTGTCGCGCCCATCAAAAGTCGACGTGCTAAGCTGACGGAACTGCTTAATCCATGGGTCTCCCTTCGCCTCATCCTTGCTACTACTACCAAAGAATTGGGCGAAACCCCGCATCATCTCGCCAAATTCTCATCTCATCTCCCTCCATGCACTACCCTCTCCCGTCTCGGAGTCAGGTACAGGGGTCTTGCCATGACTACGGCCTCGACAAGACATCTTCCTGCCAGCACCACAAAACACAACAAAAATTCAAGTGCACGACTCTCCAATGTGCACTCCTAGGGAGCCACTAGACCGGACATCACCAAGCCGGTGCTAGCTCTGATACCACTGTGTAACCCCCCAATCCCAGGCGTGCTACTAAATCACAGTATCATAAGCATAATTACACTAATTATAGAAACATTAAATAATTGTAACCAAGGCTCACCTTCAGGATCTCAATGTGCAGCTAGAAGCTTCAACTCCTGCATCGGAACTCAGCTGCACGCGGTTTGAACCTGAAAACTAACAAGCACGCGTGAGTGACATCTAAGTCACCCAGTACGCGCCCCAAACACACAAACCACAATATTTCTGAAAAACTATAAAACTCATTTCTTTGATTTTCAAAACTTGGTTTTCTTTTGAAAATCCTCTTTTCTCTTTTTTTTTTTCTTTTTTGGAAATCACCTAGGAATTCAATCCCAAATTCATGCTCTTTTCAAAACCATGTTTTATTTCTTTCCTCAAAACATCTAGAAACTCATTCCAAAACCACATTCTCTTTCAAAAAACATACCTTTGCATTTTCTTTCAAATCCATTGGAACTCATTTTCCAAAACATATCCTTTTCAAAACTTGGGATTTCTTCCCAAAATCACACTTTCAAATTCACATTTCTGACCAGATCCAGCCTGAAACACAATGCCTCTAGGGCTCAAACCAAATCATAAATATATGCTAGTAACTGGTAAAACATCATCATTAATCCATTTCAGGATTTTAGGACTATTTCATAAGTCCAATCCTGACCAAATCACATTTCTTTTTCTTTATTCATTTCCACTTTTCTTTATTGTTGTTACCTTGATCAGGGGTAACAAGGCGCACAACTAGTAGGCGAGGACATCCTTTTCCCTACCTTCCTGCACTGCCACGGTGAAATTCCCCGTGCAGGATGTCACCGCCTTGGCCAACCGGTCTAAATACTTTTTTCATATGTGCATGGGGATACATATCTGTCTAATGCCCCATCGGTGACCCGAACAACTAGGTCCAATGACCTAGGCTAAGCCTACACCATTGGTGACCCGAACAACTAGGTCCAATGACCCAGGCTCAGCCTACACCGTCATGAGCTCGGTGACCTGAACAACTAGGTACAACGACCCAGGCTCAGCCTACATTGTCAGTGACCCAAACAACTAGGCTCAAAAACTTAGGCTCAGCCTACATCGTCTCAAGCTCGGTAACCATAGTCATACTCCTACTACGTTGTCGACACCAACCCCCGTGGTCTCTTAACACATTATTAGTGTTCCATTTCAAAACTCTTTAAACATTTCTTTTCAAAACCATTTTCCATTTCATTCTTTCTGTTGCAGGAATCTGTCTCCTAGCAACACTTGACCCACCACTGGGGTCCCAACTCAAGTCATGAAAATCATGCTTAAAATCATAAATTTGGTCTCATGCCCAAATCCACACAAAATCATCCTTTTCATTCCTTTATAGGATCAAAACCCAAAACCACGTCCCAAATTTATTCATTTGGGTTCCACATTCCTCCATGTCATTACATGGAGACAACATCACTCACATATGCTCAACATACCTTTAAAACCATTTATCCTTCATTTAAATTCATGTTTATGCATATCAAGGTCAGGACAAAAATGGCAGACCGAATCTTCAATTCGGTATACCGAAGTTCCCTGTTTCAATATACCGATCATTTTTGGTATACCGAAACCCCCTGTTTCGGTCGACCGAAGGATTTCGGTCTCTCGAAACCTGGGATCTAGCTTAATATGCTAGGAATTCGGCATACCGAGTTCCTTGCAGACAAGGCACAACCCTATTTCAGGCAGTGAAAGTCGCCTAAAGTTGGAGTCCCAATCAGACCCCCCAAACACCCATCATAAATCATCAATAAATCATGGGGCGTAGACTCTAAAGTCTACTTCAAAATCCCTTAATCCAATCATGATTTCACTACCATACAAGGAGATATAAATTCACAAATGAGACATGCTCAGAGTTAAACCTTAAAACATTTAAGGCATTATCTACCAAAAACTTACGAAATTCACACAATCTACCATGATTCCTACATATTCACATCATTAATCACATTTCCATCATTTCTACTATTTTTCTACGATTTTCATGCATTTTCCATCATTATTCTCCAAGGAAGCAATAATGAGAGAAGGGAGGGATCGTGTACCTCTCCGGTGGCCCACGTAACTCTGGCGAGTTCACCGCACCCCGGTGACGCCTTGGCGAAGCTAGGTGAACCTCAGTCCCCGGTGGAAGCACCCACACGTAGACCCTCCTCCTCCCAACTCGTGCGCCCTTGCTCTCTGTCTCCTCTTCCTTTCCATTCTCGCCACGCTCCTCCTCTGCTCATTCCTGCCTCCCCCTCTTTATCTTTGCCACCACTCACTTGGCGTCGGCCATCTATCCAGTCGGAAGAGACGGGGAGGCACGGGCCTTCGTCGCTGGTGGCACAAGTGTGGAAGAAGAGGAAGAAGAAGATGGGAAAAGGGTGGAAGGGCATGGCTCTTGAGAGAGAGAAAAAGGGAAGGAGAGAAAATGAAGAAAAGACAGGCACACAAACCAAGGCGACTGTGCATCCTCAAACTGGACTCCACATTGGTCCTAGATAACAAACAGGTACATAGAATGCCAACCACAAGCTCACACATCCAAGAAATAAAAGATTATCCATTAATAAACTATTTTTGCAATATTACAATTAATTACATGGTTTACAATTAAAATGGATAATCAAGCCCAGATGTCACACAAACATATCATTAAACTTAATTATCTAGATTACAATAATTCATTAAATTTACTCTGGATAACACAGACACAAATATTATAGATGTCTGTTCCATAAAATTACACATTTGTTTTTATCAGTAGACATCTAATTTTATTAGTAGACGACTTCTTTTAGTTTTTTATAAAATTTTCAATATTAATAAATTAGTTAGGGTTAATCCTAAATTAGGTCCGATGCAACCCAATGTCAGCCCAACCCGAAATAAATTAAATGGTGGGCCATGTTACAGTCGAGGGATTTCTAATTCTAACTGACCCGTCATAACTTAAAATGAATTGAATAGTGTGATCTGGCCTTGGAAATTTGGAATTGGGTTGGGCTACATGTAATAGCTTTGACATTCAGCAACACATTTACTGTTTATTTTGCTAAATACATGGTATGTTGCATTTCTTGGTTAGATTCATGTGATACAAATGAAGGTCAATAAAAATAAATGAATCAAATAGGCAACATGTTTTTAAATATAATTTTTTTTGAAAATTGTTAATTTGAGAAATTGAGATGTGCTTCAATTTTAAGATCCTTATTCAAGCTATTATTTTTACTTTAACAAATTAGCTAACAAAATTAATTTTTTTATTAGTAGATAACAAATGAACATTTAACTAAGGAACGAAACCACCAAGAAATTGGCAATACATGACAGAATTTTATCAAGGCAAATTTTTGCCAAGAAGGGGTGGGGGCCCAATTGGTTGTCTTTCTTGTGACTCTGAGTGCGAGTTTACATCTTGTGTCCTCCTGATTTGTCTTGTTGCTATGCAAGTTTAGAAATTCTTTGTGTGTAATCCTTTCATTTGTCTTTCCACTAACTTGTTGGATATTTTTGCACTCAGAATACATGCAAAGTTCTTTAGCAGTATTCATGTTTGGAATTTTCTCATTCTAGCTATTTTTTGGTCTTTATCACTAGAAAGAAATAACATAATCTTTAGACATAAATATAGATGTATTATTGGTATTTCCAACATTCTTTCTTTGATTAGATTTTGGGGTACTAACATTTCTCTAGGTCTAAGTAGCTTGGATCTTTCGTAGGCTATATCACGTATACAGGGGGAATGGGATCTTGCCCGTGCAAGCCAAACAACCCAAACAATTGCTTCTTCCATTGACTTATCTGCTCCAAGTCTAATTCAACTCCCTACTAAGGATCCTTCCTTTACGATCCGTTTAAGATGAGATCTAGAAATAACAATTAGATTTTTAGTCTAACAACATAATCATTTTTTGGAAAGTATAATTGGCTACCTACTTCTAATCATTCTTTCACTGTGAAGGCTGCATACAACATGCTGAATGATGGGGGCATTCGTAATATGTATAATAATTGCATTTGGGACAGTGGCACTCCATTAAAAGTGAAACTATTTGCTTGGCTTTTTATTCAGAATAAAAACCTAACAAAAGAAAACTTGCATAAAAGAGCATGGGATGGATCCACTTTATGCAACTTCTGTCATGTTAGTAGTGAGCATAATAATCAC
>JAMKQA010048023.1:0-13357 GCA_024699735.1 Posidonia australis | reverse complement strand
ATGGTTGCTGAATTCAGGGCCCTGATGGACGGTCTGGCGCTCTGCTCGCGGATGGGTCTCCAGCTCTCGGAGCTTCTCATTGAGTCCGACTCCGCGGCTCTCGTCTCCATGTTGCGGGGTGGCCGCTGCTTCGACTGGCGGCTGCGGAAGGATTGGCAGGGCGTCGTTTCTCTGGTGCAGCAGTCTGCCTCCATTTCTCATGTCTTCCAGGAGGCTAACTCCGTCGCGGATGGACTGGCCAACTGGGGCATTGACTCACAGCAATTCCACTACCTGGCTTCGGCGGACGCCCTTTCAAAGTTTTTGCGCGGGACTCTTTGTTTGGAAAGGGCTGGGCTGCCTTATGTTCGTTCCAGGCGACTTTAGTCCTTGCCCCTCCCCTCCTTGTAATCGGTTTGGCTTTTGCTATTTGATTTTGGGGTCTCCTGGGGCTCATTTTTCCAGGTAAAAAAAATAAAAATAAATTCAAAACCCTAAAATAAACTGTAAACTAACCCGAAACCCTAATCCAAAACCCTAACAACCTATTACAACCTCTAACCACCTAAACAATCCTAACTACTTCCCACTCCACCATAACAACCCTAACTACTTCCCACTCCACCATAACAACCTTAACTACTTCCCACTCTACCTTAACCACCCTAACTACTTCCCACTCCACCATAACAACCCTAACCACTTTCCACTCTACCATAACAACCTCTAACAAACCATAACAACCCATAACAAACTACCTAGCCATTGCAACCTATAAATACCCCCCATTTGCAAGAGAAAAAATGGGGGAAGAAAAGGAGAGAAAAAACTTGGAAAAATTGAAAGAAGAGCAACCAAAGAGTTTTCTCTCAATCAAAGCCACTAGAGGAGTCTCAGATCAGAGAGGAAGCTCAGAGAGGAGAAGAATTCAAGGTTTATCCCAACTCTGGTGAGCTCCAGTGACCTCCATCACTGCCAGCTCTGATCTGAGCTCAATTTCTCTTCATTTTAGCTCCCTAGGTTCTCCTCTACCTCCCCCATTCGATTCCAGTAGCGCTTGGTGGCTGCCGTTGCGGGAATCAGTGTTTTTCGAATCGCTAGACGCAATTTTTCACCGAAGGAGGTGGGGGCACGAATCCAATATGTGATTCGTGCCCTAGTGTGCTCCATCCTCTTGGGCCTAGTCTCCTTTTACTTTCCACCTCTCTGGACGCCGTGAAATCCACTCGGGAAGCCTCCCTGGAAGAGCTCACCAGATGTGCAGTCGCCATCACCAAAGAAGATAGGCTACAATGCAGATCGACCGGATGCCTCACACCTCGCAACGTCTCTCCGACCCCCGGGACATGCTCCCCTGCACTCCCCCAACACACCGGAAGCATTAGTGCCTCGATTCAAACAACGATCCTCCCCCGTAGTCGCCATCGTTGGAGTTGAACTGGAGCTTGATCGGGAGGAAGAAGAATGACACGTTTCTTGCTTCCGGATGGAAGAAAATCTTCCTTTTCGCACCCTCAACCTTCCTGGAGCCCAGAGACGTCGCGTCGCTGCCTCTAGACACCTCTTCTTCTCTGACGCTGCCACCGGAGCCATGTTGACGGCAATGGCGAGGGAGGTGGGAAGTCACCTCCGACCGTCCAATGCCTCATCGGAGCCGCTGGATGTGTTCCTCTTCCCTCCTTCTTGCTCCCAGTGGGCTTGGATGCTAGATCAGGCATCGGCATCCTAGATGGCCTGGAAGGACATCCTAGATGGCCATTGACGGTGGCGTTCCGTCACAGGTGGCTGTCGTTTTTTTAAAAAAAAAAAATAATAATAAAGTTTCTTCTTAAAAAACTTTGTGCCTTTTCTTTTATTGCAGTTAGGTCCTTAATTCTTGCATTTAAGCTCCTGCATGAGATTTTAAATCATTTTAATAATGATTTGTTTTGAAGAATTGCAGTGTGATGCCTGAATATTTTTATTAATGTTTTCTAGGCTTTAATATTTGACATAAAACCCTCTGATTTAGTTTTCATTCACTTTAAGTCCAAATTTTGCACAAAAAGCCCTGAACTTTATTAAAATTGTTCTGAAGGCATGATTTTCTTGCACAATTGCAAATTAAACTCTGAAGATTTATATTTTTATTCAAATGTGTTCAGAATTGCATTTTAAACCCTGAACTTCACTAATTTCACACTGAATGCATTTTTTAAGGTAAATTTGCAGAACAGTCCCTGAAGTTTCATGTTTTCAAACATAAATCCATTATCTTGCACATTTAACCCTGAATTTCTTCAAAATTGCATTAAATACATGTTTTGCTGACAAAATTGCAGATTGGACCTTAGGAATCCTGATTTTGACAAAAATGCACAGTTTTACACATTTAACTCCCAACTTCTTCAAAATTGCATGAAGAGTGTTTTCCTAATCGTTTTTGCTAATTTAGCCCTAGAATCTCAGCCTTTATTTAGGATATGTGATTTTTGCACAGCGGCCCTTGAAATTTACATATTTCACACATACTTTCTATTTGTATGTTTTGTTCCCCTTTTTCATGCATGTATCCTCATGCCTTCTTCCTTGCATCCTACACACATTTCCAACTTATTTCAGACTTGGTTTTCACATTGTTTCTCGGATTTTTCTTTCGATTTTCACAATTTTGATTTGATTTGAATTTTCATTGCCCGAGGGCGTACATTAGTAGGCTTGACAATGGCGACATTGACTCGAATGAGGATTATTTTCTCCAATTTGTTTTTCTCGGATTTCTTCGAGTTTCTGCTGATTTGTGTGACGCTTTCCGAGTATTCTTGATTTTCATGATTTTCCTCATCGCCCAAGGGCATACAGTAAAGTAGCATTCTCAATGCCTACATTGTCCCCCAAATTATCATTTTTTCTTTTTTGTTCATTTCATTTCTTTGATTTGGCATATTTTCGCAGTCATCTTAGGCATGTGCATTCGGAGTAGACAAGCGTACACACAATAGACCATTAGAAAGCAGGAAACCTAGAAAGACTGAGTTCTTCGGGCGTATGGGGGTGCCTAACACCTTCCTCGTGCGTAACAAGAATCCTAACCATTTCTCTAGTCTGCGTTGACTTGTTCACTACATCCATTAGGCACGGAGCATGCATGTGTTTTTTCGTATTGATTTCTTTAGTTTTTTTCCTTTGTGTTTTGTTTTCCTTGTCTTTCCATTGAAAGACTTGGTGGTGACTCCTTTTCCTTATCCTTTTCTTATCTTTCCTTGGTGTTTCCAAGTCTTGTCTCCTTCTCTGGATTCACCATCTTCGTCGTGACCATATCGGGACTCCTCATGTGCTTCCACACACCTTCGAGAGTCGTGCAGGGTTCCACCAGCATGGTCACAGCTTGTCTATTCTGAATGCACATGCCTAGGATGACTGCGAAAATGTGCCAATTTAAAGAAATGAAATGAAATAAAAAGGGAAAAAATGATAATCTAGGGGACAATGTAGTTTATTGAAAATGCTACTTTACTATATGCCCTTGGGCGATGAGGAAAATCGTGAAAATCAAGAACACTCGGAAAGCATGACGCAAATCAGCGGAAACTAGAAGAAATCCGGGAAATTCAAATTGGAGAAAATAATCATCAATTCGGTCAATGTCAGCATTTGGCAGGCATGTTAATGTACACCCTCGGGTGATGGAAATCCAAATTAAATCAAAATCGTGAAAATCGGATGAAATCAAGGAAATAAATCGAATCTGAAATAAGTTGGAAATGTGTGCGTGATGCAAGAATGAAGGCATGAGGATACATGCAAAAAAAGGGTAGCAAAATGTACAAAAAGAAACCATGTGTGAAATTTGTAAAATTCCAGGGGCCTTTGTGCAAAAATCACATATCCTACATAAAGGCTGAGATTCTGAGGCTAAATCAGCAAAAATGATTAGGAAAACACTCTTGATGCAATTTTGAAGAAGTTGGGGGTTAAATGTGTTAAACTGTGCATTTTTGGTCAAAATCAGGATTCCTAGGGTCCAATTTGCAATTTTGTCAGTAAGACATGTGTTTAATGCAATTCTGAAGAAATTCAGGGTTAAATGTGCAAGATAATGGATTTATGTTTGAAAATATGAAACTTCAGGGACTGTTCTGCAAATTTACCCTAAGAAAACAATCATTCAGTGAGAAATCAGTGAAATTTAGGGTTTAAAATGCAAGTCTGAGCACATTTGAGTAAACATTTAAATCTCCAAGGTGTAATTTGCAAATGTGCTAGAAAATCATGCATTCAGAACAATTTCAATGAAATCCAGAGTTTTCTATGCAAATTATGGACTTAAGATGAATTAAAAGTAAATAAGAGGATTTATGTCAAAAATTAGAGCCTGGAAAACATTAACAAAAATGTACACGGGTCACACTACAATTCTTCA
Source organism: Posidonia australis (assembly GCA_024699735.1). Lineage (NCBI taxonomy): Eukaryota > Viridiplantae > Streptophyta > Magnoliopsida > Alismatales > Posidoniaceae > Posidonia > Posidonia australis. The sequence continues at coordinate 8,976 of JAMKQA010048023.1, read as the reverse complement.
AAACAAATCATTATTAAAAAGGTTAAAAACTAATGCAAGGACCTAAAAGCAAAATGAAAGGACCTAGTTGCAAACAAAATAAAAGAAACAGAGCTTTTAAAAGGAGTTATTGTTATTATTACTTTTTTAAAAGAGCAACAGCCACCAGCGATGGAACTCCACTGTCAACGGCCATCTGGGATGTCTTTCAAGGCCATCCTGATGCCTGATCTGTCATCTAAGCCCACTGGGAGCAAGAAATAGGGAAGAGGGACACATTCAATGGCTCCGATGAGGCACTGGATAATTGGAGGTTGCTTCCCACTTCCCTCGTCGTTGCTACGACTCCGGTAACAGCGACGGGGATGAAAGGGTCGCTCAAGGTGGCAGAGCGGAAATTCTGGGCTGCTGGAGGCTTGGGGGTGCAGAGAGGAAGAGCTTCTACCACTCATGGTAAGAAAAGGTGTCGTTCCTCACCCCCTGGATATTGCTCACCGTCGACCCGATCCTCTCCGACGAGCTCGACTGTAGAGGTCGTTCGGAGCTTGAATAAGGGCACTGATGTTCCGGAGGCTTGAGGGAAAGATGAGGAAGATTTTCCAATGCTCGGAGAGGTGCTACAATGAGTGAAACGCCCGATCGCAATTCACTGTTCAACTTCTTCTCCAATGATGGTGAGGGTGCATCCGAAAAGCTCTTCTTGGAGGCTTCCAGAGTAAATATTGTGGTGTCCAGAGGGGTGGAGAAGCAAGAGAGGGTCTATCCTAACCAGATGGAGCACACTAGGGCACAAATCACTCACTAGAATGGTGCCCCCACCTCCTCTACCGGAGAATCGCGTCTGGCGACCCAAAATTCGCTTGATTCCGGCCAAGGGAACCACCTGGCCTTACTAGAATTGATTGAGGAAGATAAAGGACGTCCTGAGGAACTTAATTAGAGAGAAATTGAGCTTTGATTAGTGCTTAGCTGAGCTGGCAGTGATGGAGGTCGCCAGAGCTCACCGGAACTCACAGAAACCTTGAATTCTTCTCCTCTCTGAGCTTCCTCTCTACTCTGAGACTCCTCTGGTTGCTCTTGTTGGGAGAAAATTCTTTGGTTGCTCTCCTCTCAAATTTTCCAAGTTTTTCTCTCCTTTTCTTTCCCTTTCTTTCTCTCTTGCAAATGGGGGGTTATTTATAGGCTTGCAATGGGTAGGTAGTTTGTTATGGGTTGTTATGGTAGAGTGGGAAGTGGTTAGGGTTGTTATGGTGGAGTGGGATGTGGTGAAGGCTGTTATGTTGGAGTGGGAAGTAGTTAGGGCTGTTATGGTAGAGTGGGGAGTGGTTAGGGTTGTTATGGTGGAGTGGGAAGTAGTTAGGATTGTTATAGTGGAGTGAGGAGTAGTTAGGATTGTTATGGTGGAATGGGAAGTGGTTAGGGATTTAGATTAGGGTTTAGGGTTCTAGGCTAGGGTTTAAGTTAGGGTTTTGAATTGGATTTAGGATTTTGAATTAGATTTAGGTTAGTTTTAGGGTTTTTGACTAAGTTTTGGCTAGGTCTAGGGTTTTAGACTAGGTCTAGGTTTAGGGTCTAATTGCAAGCATATGGATGTCTACAGATGCCCTCCCTGAGCAAGGTCGGAGGACGAATGGAACAGAGACCAATGCTCAGGGTTGACAAAGACACCCCGCCCCCTCTTACAAGGAAAAGGGAACAAGAAGAAGAGACCACTACTTCCCGAGCACTCACTGAAAATCAAATGGCATGAAGTTAACGGTCTTGTGGACCAAATAGTTTGGGTTATCAGCCCGCTCCGAACATTGTAATGGTTGTCAGTTGAATATTTTGGGCTACCAGCCCAAGAGAAAGGGGGCACGACAGGATACTGGACGTGCTGACCAACAAGATCGACACCTTGACAAGTGTCCATCGGGTAGTCTATGGTACTGGTCCACAAAAGGTGGTTGGTGTAATCCATCTGGAACATAACCAAAGGGGGCACCATCGATAGAAACTATTTAAGCAAGAATCGAATGGAGCACGGTTAGTTTCGAACCTATCAATCGAGAGATGGCAAGTTTCAGACTCACTGACCAGAGGAAATATGACAAGTTTCGGACTTACCGATTGAGGGGATTATGGCAAGTTTAGGACTTACCGACCAAGAAGGGAATATGGCAAGTTTAGAACTTACCGACTAAGAAGGGAATATGGTAAGTTTAGAACTTACCAACCAAGAAGGGAATATGGCAAGTTTAGGACTTACCGACCAAGAAGGGAATATGGCAAGTTTAAGACTTACCGACCAAGACGGGAATATGACAAGTTTAGGACTTACCAATCAAGAAGGGAACATGGCAAGTTTAGGACTTACTGACCATGAATGGAAAATGGCAAGTTTCGGACTTACCAACTGGAGCAAATGTGGCAAGTTTCGGGCTTACCAACCAAGGGAATATGGCAAGTTTAGGACTTACCGACTAAGAAGGGAAAATGACATGTTTTGGACTTACCGATCAAGGGAATATAGCAAGTTTAGGACTTATCGACCAAGGGAATATGGCAAGTTTAGGACTTCTCCAATTTGTTTTTTCTTGGATTTCTTTGAATTTCCACTGATTTGCGTGACGCTTTCCGAGTATTCTCGATTTTTACGATTTTCCTCGTCGCCCAAGGATGTACAGTAAAGTGGCATTCTCAATGCCTACATTGTCCCCCAGATTATCATTTTTTCTTTTTTGTGCATTTCATTTCTTTGATTTGGCATATTTTCACAGCCATCTTAGGCATGTGCATTCAGAGTAGACAAGCATACTCACAACAAACCATTAGCAAGCAGGAAACCTAGAAAGACCAAATTCTTCGAGCGCATGGGGGTGCCAAACACCTTCCTTGTGCGTAACAGGAATCCTTACCCTTTCTCTGGCTCGCATTGACTTGTTCACTACATCCATTAGGCACAGAGCATGCATGTGCTTTTTTGTATTGATTTCTTTAGTGTTTTCCCTTTGTGTTTGGTTTTCCTCGTCTTTCCATTAAAAAAGTAGGTGGCAACTCCTTTTCCTTATCAATTTCTTATCTTTCCTTGGTGTTTTCAAGTCTAGTCTCCTTCTCTAGATTCACCATCTTCGTCGTAACCGTATTGGGACTTTTCGTGTGCTTCCACGCACTTTGGAGAGCCGTGCAGGGTTCCACCGGCATGGTCACAGGAACTGGCGACTTCACTGGGGATAACTAAATCCTAGCTTTCGTTTTTGGTTTTCTTGCTTGACTTTGGTCTATACACTTTGTATTTATTTGCTTCTTTTATTTGTTTGTACATATTTGACTGTAAATGCCTTTTCCACTATTGCTATGCCACCACACATGCACATTACCTGATTCATGCCTTTTGTTATAATGCTTGCTTTTCTCCACTTAGTTGTGAGCACTACACTAGCAGATGCCATGCTTATACATTTTGCTTGTTGATTGAGCATTTGGATGCCATGATTGTGTGTTTTCTTCTCCTTTTTTTTCGTATTTACCATGATTAGGAGAGTAGAGACATGTTTGCCTCCCTTCCTGGTTAAAGTAAAACACACAAACTCAGACAAACAAGTAATAAGGCATAACCAGAGCCAAATGCTCATAATTCCCCATGGTTTAATAAAACACGAGTAAAAGACACAAAAGCATATTGCATGATTGATCATATAGGTCATGCATCTTCTCCTCTCAATCCACCCACAGTTTACGAGGGACAATTCTAGTAGCCCATTCTATAGCTTTGGCGTAGGACGTGTTGCTAGTTTGTCCCCCTTGTCTGGGGTCGTGTCGGTGCTAGTAGAGGGTACAACTCTATGTTACTGTAGGAGACGAGGCCACCAACGCACCACCCGTTCACTACCTGTGCTTCGGCCAGGATTTAGAAAGGGAACCTTACTTTTCTGACTGGAGTCAAAACCCAAACCCATGAGTGCGTCCCATGTGGTCAACCCCATGAGGGACATGCTTGGTGAGAGAGCACATATTAGTATCACTCTTATGCATGTGTGCCATTCATACCACCCTAACAAACAATTGCATAGCTCACTTGCTTGTTTTGTTGTTCTGCCTTTCCTTCTTCACTGACACCTTAGGTTTTTTTTCTTTGTCAGGTGTAGAGTTTTGTGTGCGAGTTTCTAGGCCAGAGCCTGGGAGTTCCTTTCTGTGACCTTAGTCTTAAGGCACTGTTCTCGACCATCTTTCCCTGAGCTATTCGTCACTTCCGACAATAGCTCCTCGTAGGTGTCGTCCTCTAGTTTGCAATCGCAGCCCCATCCTTACCCATTCAGGGTCCATGATGGCCCAGCGAGCCTCGAAGATTTTTGCAACAGTTGCTTCGAAGGGGATTCCTATTTCCACCCCTCCTTCTTCTTTTACTTTGACATCTATTATCCCACCTGCACTCCATGACAGCCACTTCCAGGCACCTGGAGTTCCCTTTCCTCTGGTTTCGGGACACTAGCAGACCCGTATTGGTCTGGAGCCCATGACTAAGGTAGTTACCATGACCACCACAAGGGCATCTGATATGATGATGTCCTGTCCTTCAGTTGATTCTACTCCACTTGACACACAGCTGGCTGCAATTACTTCCTCGGTAGTAATTCAACCCGCAGGATCCTTGAACTTCTAGCCCCCTGTGATAGCTCTTCTGCTTGCTCTTCCGACCCTTAGTACTACTACCGATGGTTCCATCACTGTGTAGTCTCAGCAGCTTTTGGCCCTGGCACAAAGGCTGCAAAGCATGACCTTTTCTCTGGATCCTACTCTAATTAAACCTGTTTGTCCAGTTCCTGAAGATCCGTCCCCGCCTGCTCAGGCATTCCATGCTACACCAGTCACACCACCACTGCAGCCGTCGCCACATCTTCTCGCTGTATCGATGACGAGCGCTACTACCTTGCCATTAGTATCATTATCATTGAATACACGGCATATTCCTCCATCCACTGGTGGTCCGCCTTTTGGGCTGACAGGAGTACAACGGCCTCTGAACCTGACCATACCAGTTCAACAACTGTTACTCCCACATACAACACCACACCCATCACAGCATACTATCATTCCTACACCCTTGCATTAGATACATGCCTCAGCATTCACTCCACCATAAACAGCACACATGCATGGGTACGCTAGTCATCACGTCATGGCACCAGGTGGCGAGATGATAGATCTAGAGGAGAACATGCGCGACATAGATATAGCGTACGCGAGACTCGCTCAAGCTACACAATCAATGTTAGTAACAACCTCAAATGCACTTCTCACCAGGATGAATGACTTGGAGAGAGCCGTTACGACAAGTGTAGGGTGGGGATCACTAGTCTTACACCTTCTGGGATCTCTGCTACTTCCCAAAGGCTATACTCACTCGGAACTATCACATCCCAGAACTTGAAAAATATAATGGTAAAGGCTGCCCAATCTCGCATCTTAGGGTGTACTGCGGCGATCTTACTCAGTTACAGGTTGACGAGAGACTACATATTCGCCTTTTCCAGAAGAGTCTCATAGGTCCAACTTTAAAGTGGTTCACATCTTTGGATATGACCACCATAAAGACCTGGAATGACCTTAGTTAGGCTTTTTTGGAGTAGTATTCGTTCAATGTTGACATGGTCCCAAAGCGCAAGGACCTAGTCGTGACAAGGTAGAAGCCCCATGAGCCATTTGGGGAGTACGTCAGGCGCAGGCAAGCCCTCGCTTCACAGGTTCGTGGTAGACCTTCTGACGAAGAGTCTATTGAGATAATAATTCAAGGAGTGTAGCCAGCCACAAGGGCTTTGTTGAGCATTCAGCCTATTTCCACCTTTGCATCCCTGATTAAAGCTGGTACCTGTGTCGATAACTCACTACATAGTGGTAGTTTTTCGGCATTAGCAGCATTCACCAAGCAAACTATGGCTTCAAGAGGAACCAACAACAACAATGGCAGTAGCAATGTATCCAACACCGAATATGCACGAAAGAAGGATACTGCTAGGAATGTCATAGCATATGTTGGAGCTCCCGTTATGCCAGTTAGTGTGGTGAGCTCGCCTGCACAAAGTCAAGTAGTCTACACTCCTGCACCAAGGGCACCACGCACATCACGAATCACCACCACTGCTGAGCCAGTCTACCAGCCCGCACCGGCAAGGCAAGGGTGTTACCTGGGACCAAGACGACCTCAACGACCCAAGAGGGATTACACTCCTCTGGTTGAGCCACTAAGTGTCGTGTTTCCTAAGGTTGCATTGCTCCTAAGGCTTCTGGAATTTTGCCCACCACCGAACCCACTTCTGCGGTTGTTTAAAGTGGATTTATACTGTATTTAACATAGAGCCACGGGGCACTCTACAGATAACTGCTTTACACTCCGAGGAGAAATTCAGGATTTGATTGACCCGAAGGTCATCATTATCAACACACAGGAGGCAGTGTTCGTGCCCACTACATTGACACCTCATTCTTCAACATCTACCCATAGTAACATAGTTAACCGATCCTTGCCTGAGCACGCACCAGGAACTTCAGGAATTCATTTCCTTTCCTCTGATGAGGCTGCACCTTTTGACCCTTTCCTCATTCATGACATCTCAGATCCTTTACTTATCAGCTCAACCAATCTTTTATTGAAGCTTCCAATTTTGCAATCAATATGATCCAGTTAACTGCCAAATCGAGGCGCACGACTGCAAAACCTACCATACAATCCACTTCATCAACAATTAGTTTGCTAGCCAAAACAAAACATGACTTGGTCCACCAAGCGCCAATAGCTACTTCACTAGCTCTGGTCTCAGTGAAATTGAAGGCCTATGCTCCTGTGGTCATTAACTTGACACAGGATACTCACCATATGCCTTATAGTTATGCCACAGAAATGTGTGCTAAGGTAACGCAGTTAGGATAGGTGTACAAGGCCTCGATTCCTACAAACAAGCCCAACCTTCTCACAACTCCATCTTCCCAACCAAAAAGCCAGATTCCCAATTAGATCTCTGAAGAGGCAATCCCAAGAGTTAACCCCACCACTGCCAAAACAGACCCACCTGTAGCTAACATCACGGCCCAATTAAAGAAAGTTAAAGTAGATATTTTCATTTGGGACCTAATCCATACGTCAACTAAACATCGAGAGGCATTTCTCCTAGTTTTCTAGGCCACCCATGTTTCCCCAACAATACAACCGTCAGCCTTGGAAAGCATGGTAGGGATGATAGCCGCGCCACAGGTGATCTCTTCTCTAGCTCAGAGCTCCCCCTGCAGGGACCAATTATAACCAACCCCTGTTTATCACAGTGCAGTACTAGAATTTCCGCATTCCTCTTACTTTGGTGGATAATCGATTTAAATATCTGCCCTTTGCGAACTGCAAATCAGGTTAGATTTAAATCCGAGGACATTACCCCAGCCGTGAAAGGAATGACGGCATTTGATAACACGCACCATGATGCTCTAGGGATTTTGATTATTCCTTTAATCATTGGTCCTGCCCGTTTCGAGGTTGAGTCTTATGTGGTTGACCCCGAACCATCCTTCAATCTTTTGCTTGGGCGCCCTTGGCTCCACAAGCATCAAGTTATCCCCTCAATCCTTCACTGAATGATTAAGTTCCGCTGGAACAACGACATCATTGTTGTAATGGCGGAAAATCTTGAAAAGGAGGAGGTTGAGGCAGTCTCATCGGTATGCCTTCAAATACTCCATTTTGGCCCCAAGCCTTCTGATGTACTATATACCATGTCGACCACTTTGAGCCAATCAATTTCATTCCGATTCTCGAGCATGCTAGCCATTTGGCCGCTTTTGGCAATCCTTTCGAAATGGTCGAGAATCAGTGTTAGAGGTGGGGGTACAAGAGAGGAGTATCTCTCAAGCAGAATGGCCAGGGAATCGTCGAACCAATTGCCGCAGAGAAGAGACGAGAGTTTGAAGGACTGGGATACGAGTAGAAACCGCAGGATGGATACTCGAGACGTTGTAAGTTCCGAAAGCTCGTTATTCCAAGGGATTTAACTAACTTTGTTAGTGCAAGATTGTTGGATCCCAATCAAAGTCTTGTTCTTACAGAGTCTAAACAAAGTAAACCAATCAGTGAATCAGAGTGGATGTGTGTTGAGGACTACTACTCTGAAGTGGAAATTGTAGATTGTATAACAGATTCAACATTGTCCTTTCCACTAGGGATAGCTATGCTGGCATTGCCACCTCCGAAGTCAGCCGAAGGCCTTCCTACAGGTCCGGCTACAGTCTCGGTTTCAACAAGAGCAGCCTTAGCCGCAGCTTCACTAGTATATCAGTCAGCTTTGAGGGGGTTACAGTCAAGACAGCTGAAATCACCGCTGGAAGTACTAGAAACTACCAGTGCCTACTATGTGGATTTTGCTTCTGATGAAGATGAGGGGGATGTTGTAGTAGCACAAGTGGACAGCATGCTTAGTGATTTAGAAGTCCTGTTTCAAGAGAAGTTAGCGGTATTGGCTAAAGACACACAGAGTGAACTCAGGCGTAGAAAGGGGAAAGCAGTAATGATAGAATACATTGCAGAGAAAATAATTTCATAGGGTCAGTCTGCTATTATGGCCCTAGAAGAGGATAGATCATTGAATGCTAGAGCAGAGGAGTTTATTTCCTATCAGCCAAGAGGCGGGTCTAGGTGGTATTATTAGTCTTAGCCCCACTTGAGCAGTGGGGTCCAAAAAAAAAAGATCCTGAGTTAGGCTTAGGAGAGAAGGTGGGCAGTAGTACTCACATCAGTCAGTTAAAGGACAGCTGCCCATCTATCACACATACTATGACCATGCCGGACTCGGAGGGAGGCGGGAAAGGGATCACAGCCATGCCAATTAATGGCGAAGGCGCAAGGACAAGAAGAAAAAGAAAAGGAAGGAGTCGCCACCTAGTCTTTTAAGGGAAAGACGAGGAAAACCACAAAAGGATGAATGCATGCATGAGATGCAGATAGGAATGCTGGATGTCTGCTAACCAGAGGATGGGTAA
>JAMKQA010048021.1:0-13714 GCA_024699735.1 Posidonia australis | reverse complement strand
AGGGATCCAAAGAGAGGTTACTCAAGAGAAACAAAGGGTCTTGCAAACGAAAAGCCTCGAATATTCGTTGGCACATTCGTTTGCAAGGGTAACAGCCCGGAAGATGGAAGGTCAGCAGCCAGAGCTGGGCGCCTGTTTGGTGAGCCAGTGATTTGCACCAACTTGGTGCGCCTGGTTGGTGCGCCTAGTTGGTGCGCCTGGTTAGTGCGCCAACTTGGTGCGCCAACCCTGCTTAGATATTTTGATTGGGACTCTGGCTAATGGGTTTGGGGCTCGGTTCAAGGGCTGATCACATCCAAAGCAACATAAGGATACTCATCTCTGGGTTACCTCAAAATCGGGGTGTCTACAACGCCTCTGGGGCTTTATGGCCAAGGAATCGCCAAGCCGATCGAGGCCAAAGAATGGGTCGAGCGAGACGGTTTGGGTTATGAACGATGCTGCCAAAGGAAGAGTTCACAACGCCATGGTAAGTCTCCCAAGATGATTATTCTACGAGATTTATCCGACTTTATTAGCGCAGGCATTATGGATCTGAACTACAGTTCATATGCAGTGTCAGCACCATCAGCTTGGATTTGCCTAGAGGATTCGTATCAGGGCGGCGGCCAACTAGAGCAATAGGGTATAGAACAGGGAGTCATGCAGACAGAGCAGTCGGCAGCCCAGATTGTGGCCTAGGAAGCCAACTCAGATGATGACATCGGGGATCTAGACCTCTTATTTCAAGAGCAGCTAGACGTGCTTGCAGAAGATCTGGCAGAGCATGACCGCAGGAGGAAGGGCAAAGCAGTTGCTACAGCACCACTAGTAGAAGCACCAATACCACCCCAGGACCAGGTTTCAATTATGGTCCTGCGAGAAACAGACAGAAGGGATACTAGACCATTGGAGTTAATCTCCTGTCAGCCGGGAGGCGAGTCTAGTTGGTATTGGTAATATAAGCCTCACCTTGAGGGTGAGGATCAAAACCTTGAAGCAAGCATAAGTAGTATAGGCGACGGCGGCCTCACCAGTTTACAGCAAAGCAACCGCCAGCAAGCAGAATTTTGTACAGCTAACAAGAAAAAAGAAAATACCAAAAAAATCAAAAAATCCAAAACTAAGAATAAAAAGGCATCCACATCAGAGGCAGGGACTCCTAGCTCCTCAGATCATCCAGACAAGGAAGCAGAAGAAGTAGCACAATGTCGGTATAGAAACACAAAGGTCACTGTGACAGTCCTTAAACGCCATCAGGGCACAGAATCAAAGGAAGTCTTCTCAGTTGACATAACAGACCCGGCATTTGAAAGAGAAATCCTGTTAGAGCTGATTGCCTATGAAGAAGAGGATGAGGTTCAAGGAGCAGATAATGAGGATGAGTCGTCACAGATTCCATTTTATGATGATGATCCAGAAGGCCCAAATCTTCATGTAGAGGAAGAAATGGAGCTTATCAACATCGGCACGGCGGGAGAAATAAAAGAAACACGCATCAGTGCCAATTTATCACTACAAGCAAAGGCGGAGTTTATAGCTTTCCTGAAGGAATATGTAGATGTCTTTGCATGGAGCTATGATGACATGGTGGGATTAGACATTGAAGTGGTAGTTCATACATTACCGCTAATACCCAATTCAAAGCTAGTCAAGCAGAAGCTCCGTAGATGGCGACCCTAATGGCTTTTAAAGCTTAAAGAAGAGATTATGAAGCAGCACAAAGTCAACTTCCTCAAAGTTGTGTTGTATCCTGAATGACTCGCCAACGTGGTCCCAGTGCCGAAGAAGGACGGACGGGTTCACATGTGCATAGATTATCGAGATCTCTACAAAGCGAGTCCCAAAGATGATTTCCCGTTCCCCCACATCAATATTCTGGTAGACAACATTGCAGGGCATAAGATGTTGTCATTTATGGACGGGTTTTCTAAATACAACTAGATCAGAGTGGCTGAAGAAGATATGGAGAAGACATCTTTCATCACTCCGTGGGGAGTCTTCTGTTACAGAGTGATGCCATTCGGATTGAAGAATGCAGGTGCAACATACCAGAGGGCTATGATAGCTTTATTCCACGATCTTATGCATCAAGAGGTCGAAGTATTTGTGGATGACATGATTGCCAAATCCAAAGAGCCCGATGACCATCTCACATGTTTAAGAAGGTTGTTTGAGTGCTTGCGAAAGTATAAGCTCCGCTTGAACCCCAACAAATGTGTATTTGGGGTATCTTCTGGAAAATTACTGGGTTACATCATCAGTCAGAGGGGAATTGAAGTGGACCCCCACAAAGCCAGGGCTATTATTGATATGCCTCCCCCAACCACTGAGAAAGAGATTCATGGTTTATTAGGCCGGCTACAGTATATCAGCAGATTCATTGCACAGCTTACGCCTATATGTGAACCCATATTCAAGCTGCTAAGGAAGAACGCTCGGCCTTTGATAAAATCAAGCAGCTCCTAACGAAGCCTCTAGTTTTAGTTCCCCCTATGCTAGGACGCCCTTTGCTACTATATCTCTCCATAACACAGCATTCCATGGGCGTAGTTCTGGGGCAGCATGATGAATCCGGGCGTAAAGAGAAAGCTATCTACTACCTCAGCAAAAAGTTCAATGATTGCGAGGTTAAATACAGCCCAATAGAGAAAGTCTTCTTATCCCTGGTGTGGGCCACGCAACGCCTCCGGCGTTATATGATGGCATATCCGGTATTCTTGTTATGTTGGCATGACCCAATCAAATATCTGTTCCAGAAGCCAGCATTGGTGGGCATATGTGTTAAATGGCAGGTGATGTTGTCCCAATACGATATCACCTTTGTCACACAAAAATCGATGAAAGGACAAACCATGGCAGACCATTTGGCCGATTTACCTTTGCCAGAGTATCAGCCTTTGCAGACCCAGTTCCCAAATGAAGATATATTGTTTGCAATGGGTGAGGAGGAGCTGGAAGGGCCTCAAAATGAGCATCAGTGGTGTCTGTACTTCGATGGTGCACTCAATATGCGAGGGAGAGGCATCGGTGTAGTTCTAGCAACGCCACAAGGACAGCTTATTCCCTTTGCAAGGAAGCTGACATTCGAATGCACCAATAATGAAGTTGAGTATGAGGCCAGCATTTTAGGCTTACATGTGGCGAGGGACCAAGGCGCCCGAGAACTCCACGTATTTGGCGACGCAATGCTGGTTATTTCGCAAGTCAATGGCGATTGGAAGACAAAAGACCAGAAGCTCGTACTATATCATGAACATTTGCTGAAATTGACTGAAGAATTTGAAGATGTCAAATTTTCCTGCATGAAACGAGCTAAGAATGCATATGCAAACGCTCTAGCAACTCTGACATCATGGTTATCACTCCCAGAGGCACAGGCTATAGATATTTCGGTCACCTGCATTGGATAGCCGGCACATTGTATGCATATCCAAGAGGTGCCATCATCAGCTGAACTGTCTTGGTATAATGATATTAAAGCTTTTCTGGAGTCTGGCATTTTCCTTCTTGGCATTTCTGCATCAGATAAGAAGACCTTGACACAGTTAGCATCCAAATATGTGCTCGGGGCCGGGTAACTATACAGAAGGTCTTATAGTCAGATGCTTCTCAGGTGCATAGACAAAAAGGAGGCAGATATGCTAATGTTGAAAGTCCACGCAGGCACTTGCGGTCCACACATGAATGGGGTTCTCCTAGCCAAGAAAATTATGCTATAGGGGTATTTCTGGTCCACCATGGAAACAGACTGTTGCCAGTTTGTCAGAAGATGCCATAACTGCCAGATACACGGCAATTTTGTACATGCTCCCCCACAACAATTGCATAGCATGTCATCACCCTGGCCATTCTCTACTTGGGGAATTGATGTTATTAGGGCCATTCATCCTACTGCATCCAATGGGCACCGTTATATCCTGTTAGCCATTGATTATTTCACAAAATGGGTCGAGGCGGCATCATACAAGACAGTCACAGCAGCTATTACTAAAAAATTCATCAAGATTAATATTGTCGCCAGATATGGGGTTCCATTTGCTATCATTTCCGACAACGGAACTAATTTCATAGCAAAGAAAGTTGAGGATTACCTCCAGAGTTACAAGATCAGGCATCACAGATCCTCCCCCTATCGATCGCGGATGAATGGGGTAGTAGAGTCGGCTAATAAAAATCTTAAAGAAGATGGCCGAGACTTATAAAGATTGGCATGAGAAGCTGCCTTATGCATTATGGGCTTACAGGACCTCTATCCGGACCTCAACAGGAGCAACACCTTACTCTTTGGTGTATGGCATGGAGGTGGTCCTTCCCTTTGAAGTCGAGATTCCATCATTAAGAATCTTGAAGGAGGCAGAATTAGAAGAGCCTGAGTGGGTACAGGACCGTAATGTTCAGCTAGATCTAATTGATGAGCACAGATTGCAAGATCTGCATCATGCCCAATGCTACCAGAAAAGAGTGGCCTGAGCTTATCAAAAGAAAGTCTGTCCTAGAAGCTTTGAACCAGGGGAGTTGGTTCTGTGTGCCATTCATTTACCCGATGCACGGGGAAAATTTAAGCCCAACTGGCGCGGACCCTTTGTGGTTAGGGAGGCCCTGTTAGGGGGTGCAATCATTCTTGAAGGCATGGACCATACAGAGCAGTCAGAGCCTGTCAATGCCTCCTATTTTAAGAAGTACTATCAGTGACTCTTAGTCAATCCTAACGCCTTGCACTGTGAGCCATGCATTTTCATCCTTCTTCTTTCTCAAATACTAATATTTTATTTTTATTGCATTCTAGCACAACATGAATAATCTCCTGCACCTTTTCTTTTGCATAGCATCATCGTTGCCCGATGAGGAAAATCGGAAGTCTGCCTGTGTAAGACATGTCAAGTCCTCATCATGTGCTACTACCCTAGAAGCGTAGGGGTGTGAGAGAGGGATTTCAGAGAAATGAGCTAAATGAACAAATCCCCATGGGACCTATATCTCCAGAGGGAGGAAAAAATGCTAGGTCCAGAGAGAGTGTGAGCATTAAAAAGAAAAAATACACGGACCTTGGAGCATAAAAGAAAATAGGAAGATAGAAGCAGTTGATATAAGCTAAGCTCCACTGAGAGAGGCATGTGAACAACCTTACTCCTACCATATAGCTTGCGGAGGAGTCGGAGCATGCACTTACTAAGCCCACATGATCAAAGGGACTAGCCACCCCATCAGCACAAGGGAAATAGCAGCCACCCCCTCAGCCTAAGTGTATTTTAGCTCTAAGCAGGAGTAGGGTAGGTTTAGCATGCCTATGAGGGAGAAAAGAAAATGAATCCTTAAAAAAGTTGGTATAGGGCCCCAAGGATTTGGCATGAGGCCCATAAATCTGAAGGAGAGCCACAAATAAACCTAAGTGCCGAGGTTAGTGCCACATGAGTCGAGGACAGTGTTACCTCCTACAGCAGGCAAAACAGGCTTCCTTGGCGCTGAGGGCACCAATGTATCAATTTAACCCTTTCTTTGCATTCACACTTTTTGCACAACATTTAGTTCTTAGTCAAGCATATTTGCATTTACTTTGCAAGGCGTTTTGTCCATATTCCGACCAGGGGCATGTCAGCTGCCTTATTGGTCGTAGTATGGGCAAATAGGCATTCGGCTAGGGGCATGCTAGTCACTTCTTTGATTAGAAGAATCTGAGACCAGGGGCATGCCGGTTATTTAATCTTGAAAGCAGTTCTGGAATACATGAGCAAATGCAAGCAATGCAGAAATGACATAAATTCTTATTGTGGTCCATCACTGATACATGTATTGCTAATCAATCTTGGACCTCTTTGAACTGCTAGCACCTGTGAAATCAGTGCCGCTAGGTGGGATCTCGCTCAAAGGCCATGTCTCCCGTATCTCGGCTTCATATTCAACCGTACAGCCGGAACCCTCAGTGATGGCAAGATCGGAGGACTTGATGCTAGCTTGCGTCTTGCGGGCAAATTCTGAAGTTGTTGCATTTGAGCCAACTATATACCTCTTGTACCGTTCAGGACAGGGACTTTGTTCAATAGAATCCTGGCAGAGGCCGAACTGGCGGAGGACCCGGACGGGATGATACTCCACACCTCCCAAAAATCCTGGAAGGACCACGAGCCGCATATCCTTGGCATTAAAAAAGGCAGTAAAGGTCCTAGATGCCGAGGATATAATACACCATGTCACTGAATCCTCATCAAGATTCCGCAGTCTGTTGCACAGCTCTTGCACCCCTGGGAGAGTCCTAGAATGGTGGGTACGGCTATAGGCTTCAAAAGTAGACGGCCGAGGGCGAAGAATCTTCATTCCCATATGGGCAGCAAACCAAACCTGGCAAAGAAGGAATCATGATTAGGAAAAGCACAGTAGAATATTTAAGTATAAAATGGTTTGCTTACCTACACCAGAGCACCGCATCCATGGAAATGGCGGGAGCGCTTCAATGCCCAGTCTAAACAAATATAGGTTTCAGCAAGGAGAACAGGAGCCAAATCATTCTGGCGGACCACTATTTCCCAGGTTATCTCTGCCACCTCGATTGCTACAGTCGTCCGGCCATGGCTAATTATAAGCTCCCCGAGGAAGTGCAGTACGAAGCTGTAAAGCCACAGGATGCCTAGGGATGAACGGGCACTGATGATCCCATCAAAATAGTCCAGGCGCACCATGGTTGTAGATCCATCTCTGCAGATAAGTCTCTCTTCACAAACATCTCTGGCCATGCCCGTGAGTCGGCTCACAACATGAACATAGCTGTCATGGCAAGTAAAGACTGGAAGGGGCATGAATGGTGACAAGCCACAGATCCGTCTGACTTCCTCCAAAGTCAAGGTCATCTCTACCTACCCAAAGCGGAATACGTGCAAGGCCGGTTTCCAAAACCGAGCCACAGCGCACAGCAGATGCCAATTAACCTCCACCTTGGCTATACTTTGAAGGGAGGAGGAAATGCCCTAGACCCGTAATTGTTCGCGGTCAGCAGCTATCAAAGCATCAATCCAACCACGTAGAGCATCTGAGTAGTGTTTTGGTGTCACCATGGTGGGATAACTCGGTGAGCACAGATTTGGGCCAAATATGGTAGTAAAAAAAGGCTGAACTTGACATAAATGTGGGACAAATATCACAATCCAGCAGAATATAATGTAAAAAAGCATATGCAGAAATCAAGAGACATGTTCAAGATATTTTGTTATAAAGCCGGGATAATATCACAGAATGCAAAATCTACAGCAAAGCACAAATAAACAGAAGAACGGTAGAGAGCATACATACCATTGTGATGCAGAATATGATGCGTAGCCAGTGCTCAGAAAAATCCAAAAGAGAGCTAAAGTAGAGACCTAGCGTCGTTATTTATTTATTTATTTAGAAAGGACGGCGGCATCTCTCGCAGAATGCGAGTTTATATAGGGCAAACAAAAGGGGTTTCAGCAAAAAAGGAAAAATAAACTCGTTATTTTTGGAGGCACATCTTAAGGGCGCACCTAGGCGGTGCACCTAGGTGACGCCTGGAATGGCTGCAAATTTTAGCAGCACCTCCCCTAAATTTCGGACCTTGCCAAGTCAGCGCCATTTATTTTAACCTGCATACAACATACGCATAAACCCCCAGGGGGGGGCACATCACGAAATCTGGATTCTTTTTTATAAATTTTCAAAGGGTTACAATTTTCCATTGTTCTTACAAAATTGGAATGAACTGCAATAACAAAAAAAGCTACTCCTCGTCTGAATCTTCTTCGTCAGATGCTACCTTTTGGAAATATTCAGCCAGGAGACGTGCACCTCATCGGGTGATTCGACGCGACCACTGAGCAGTTGCAGCAGCCTGGGAATGGGGACCAGAATCACGGACCCTCTAGGTAACCTCAGTATCTGAGCAGTCCTCCTCAGATGCCTCCATGGTGAAATCCCCGCTACTGGCTACATTCACCTTATGGGCTCGGAAGTCTTGCTGTAATGCCAAAGTTTTCTGTTAGCAATCAGAATTATAAGGGAAGTTAACAAAAAAAAAAAAACAGAAACAGAAACATACCTGGATGATGTTACGCCAGCGCAGTTCCTGCAAAACAACAGATGTGTCAGGCTAGCTTTGAGCTAAAAGTGATAATTTGCAAAGTAGAAGTCTAACCCTCTTCCGGCGGATGTCAGCGTAAAAGGTGCCAAATTGTTCCTCAAAGCCCTGTGAATTATGACAAATGTCAGACTTATATAATTCATATATCGACAATATTAAGCAGAAATGGTAATCATGTACCTTGGCCCAGTCGGAGGCATACCACATCCCACGCTGGCTATCCCGCACTACCTCCTCAAACAGGTATGGCTTCCCCACACGCCTGTACCAAGCCAGATAGTCTGTATAGTTGACTTCCCGAAGGATATGTTTGTCCTGGGAAGCTATGGCCACTGCATGCCGGCTTCTAGCAACTAAGCGAGTCGTAGCCGGACGATCCATATCAGAAGGAGGAGGGGCAGGAATGTAGAATTCGTTCAGGAATTGATGCCGCACTAGCCCTGGAAGGAAATATGCTGACTTTTTCATGCAATAAAACTTCACCTGCTTGTTCCTAAGAACACGGTCGGAGTTCAGGGGAGCCCAGTCAAACCATCGTATTTGGAGAACGGGCGCAGATGAACCTGTTTTAAGGCAAGAGAAATATATAAGCAATCAAATCAAGCATTAAGAGGATACAGCATAAAAAAAGAAGGGAAACTCACATCCTCGAGCTCTACCAGGTCCAGCAGAAACCGGTAGGACTCGTAACTATAGACCCCAGTAGCAACTCGATGATCAGGCTCAACCCACTGGCGGGGAAGGGGCAGGAGCTCGTCCCGAAGATGGCCGAAACTATGCCCTCTGGTGATATGCTCCATGATCCAATACTGGAAATGGCAGGCAGAAGTCAGTTTATCAAATATTAAGCATAAAGGAATTTTGTTTTTCAAAAAATAATAATAATGAAAGCAAATACTTACAGTTAGCAGAGGGTACAACCCCACATAAGAGCGGCGCCCAAGCTTTAACCACATTGTCAAGCCCGTAGATCAGCCAGGTATAACTAGCACCGGCCCAATCATAATGATCCAGATGCTCTAGATTGGTTAAATATGTTATCCAATCAGCATGAATGCAATAAGTAGATGAATCGTAGAACATCATGGCCAGAAGGTCCAGCAGAAAATACCTTAGTACAAAGTCTGCCTCCTCGCTGTCAGGCTCGGGATTAGGCCAGAATTTGTCCCTCTCTCAGCCATCCTACTGTGATCATGTATTTTCCCCGAGGTGGCTTTGGAGGAACACGGCATAAGTGTGCGGGAGCAAGATGCATACCGTGAGTGGTCTCACTTATAATTGGCTCGTCACCGATGGGGAGACCCGTTAACAGAGCCCACTAGTCAGGCAGGACGGTCAGCTCGCTGAATGGAAAATGGAAAGTGTGTGTGTCGAACCTCCACCTTTTCCACCAAAGCCTTGAAGAAGTTATAATGGCCGTGAATGATGGGTATGCGCAGCAAACCTCCTAATGGGGAACGGTGTAGGAGGAAGTCCTGCAGAAAATCTGGCAGATGATGGAAGTGATCAAGCATTGGGCCCCAGTGGCATCGCATGATCCGGTTTACATCCCCCTCCGGAAATGTCAAAAACAGAATTAATACCAAGTCAGAAAGCAATTTATAATGGTAAAAGCTCAGTTAAAGCAGGAAAATTACCCCAAAGTCTGGACCCTCACAGATGTGATGGTCGCATAGCAGCCGCCCCTCAAAATTGCCGGACTCCTGAAAATACATTTGTCAGATGAAACACCAGATTTATATACATATCTTCTGCTAGTTTTGGGTTTACCTCAATAGGGACAGCGGGAGTCGAGCTACTAGAGGCCCGCGACCTCGAGGAACTGCCTTGCCGCTTGGGACGAGAACTAGAAGGTGTGTCCAGCGAGGATTGTGGGGTCCCCTCCTCGGGAACTGGGTCATCCTGCGGAAAAAGGAAAAGCCGGACCAAGAGTCATACAGCAGAAGCAGGCATGACAAATGCAAAATATGTCAAAGTCAAATGTGGCATTACATTCATTGGCATAATAGCAAAGGGCATAGCATTCAAAGCACTATGGCATGTGGCGGCAGAAATGCAAATTTAAACAGGCATATAGTTACAACTCAGTGTTACATGGAAATGTGCAATCTATGGGGCAATATTTTATACTCTTGCTATTCAGGCATGTAAGTTAAAGACATGAGGGGTTGGACGTGAAACATTCTGTTTTATTCGAGCATGGGTCAACAGATGAATATTTAAAATGGCCAATGCTCAGAAAATAAAATCACATTTTACAGCATGACATCTAAATCAGAATGTATATGACATAATAGCAGCATGGTATGTTTGGCATAACAACAGGAATCAAAGTATCACCCAAACCTTGAGCCTTCTTCACAGCCTCCCATCACCACCATAACCAACCTATACCACCAAACCTCCACCCCAATGACACAGACTCATCGGCCAACCAGAGCCAGCACTACCACCCGCCGGAACCCACCTCCCGTCGGGCTACTCCGATGCAAACCATCAGCAGCCTGCACCATCATTCCAACCCGCCGCCACACAATCCCTCACCACGGCCCGTTGGTCATTGCCCCAGCAACCCACACTCCACCAGTGATTTCAACCACCGAGCCCAAGCCACAAATTGCTGGAGTCGACCCTTGCCCGCCGGAACCCTTCTAGCCGGCGATTACCCAAAAACCCAGCAGGAATGCAAGCCTGAGCAAAGAGAAAATGGATGGGAGATCAAGAGGAAGAGAGGTTACCTCCGCCGGTGAACCCCTGTCCAGCCAGTCTTGAAGGGTCCGGTCCATCGCCGCCGTCAACCAAGCACCTAGCCGTCGATCCTCCGCTGCACGTCGCCGACGCGTTGGATCCCCGCACCAGCCTAGAGCACCTCGTCGGCGCACCTCCTGCGCGTCACTGCCGAGAAAGGGAGACGAATGAGAGGGGTGGAGAGGAGTAGGAGAGGAGAATGGAGGAGAAATGAATGGGTTTTGTGTGGGGAGAAGAAGAAAAGAAATAGGGGAAGAAGAAGAGGCACACATTTTGAGAAGAAGCAAAATCAAAGAAAATGCATATAAGTGTAACTTTGGAGGAATGAAATCAAGCAAAAACAGCAGAACATGAAGAAATCAAGCAACATGAGCCCGTTGCATTCCCAGCAGGCAGGAATAAAAGTGAAAAATATTCCTTGACGGTTATGGCAGTTATCTAGTGGGACCCGCGTGTAAAATAAGTCAGGGTTCAAAATGCAAAATGGTCGTGAAAATTACGTTTTAGCCCCTAAAACCTCACAGCTTACACTCCAAGAGCAGGATATACAGTGTCAAGCACATGACCCACAAAATGCACCACATGGGGTAATTTGCAAAAAACCCCCTACGTTTCGCAAATTTGCAAATCAGTCCACAAAGGACGTGGGAAGTTTAATTTGAAGCAGACATTTGTTGATATACAGCAGAATCCCAAATGTCACAGCACAATGGCAGTATAGCAATTAAAGGCAGTCGTGATTGGGCAATTTGCTATAAAACCCTTAAGTTGTGGCTATTCGCAAATAAGTCCTCACCTTTTGCAAACAATATTCAAGCAAACAAGAATTTGTACATGCATCACAGCATAAGCGCCAGTCTCTGCACCGCAGCGTCAGCAATCAGCAAATTGCAGTTCTACCCTTCAGGGAACCTTTGCCGTTTTCCTTCCTGGGGGATAATCCAGGGATCATCGCTTTTTTTTCCGGGATCACCTTCTGAGCCGATGAGATCCTTCTGCCCCTCTTGGATTTTTGCGGGTGCGGAATCCAACTTCTTGACTTCTACCGGGCGGTTAATGTCATTTGCCGCTTTTGGATTTTCGCGGGTGCGAAATCCAACTTGCTGACTTTGACCGGCGGTCAATGTCATTTGCCCCTTTTGGATTTTCACGGGCGTGAAATCCTGCTTGCTGACTTTGACCGAGCGGTCAATGTCATTTGCCCTTTTGGATTTTCGCAGGCGAGAAATCCAACTTGCTGACTTTGACCGGGCAGTCAATGTCATTTACCCCTTTTGGATTTTCGCGGACGCGAAATCTAGCTTGACTTTGACCGAGTGGTCAATGTCATTTGCCCCTTTTGGATTTTCGTGGGCACGAAATTCAGCTTGCTAACTTTAACCGGGCAGTCAACGTCGTTTGCCCCTTTTGGATTTTCGTAGGCTTGAAATCCAGCCTGTTGACTTTGACCGGGTGGTCAATGTCGTTTGCCCCTTTTGGATTTTCGAGGGCGCGAAATCCAACTTGCTGATCTTGACCGGGAGGTCAAGGTCATGTGCCCCTTTTGGATTTTCGCGGGTGCGAAATCCAACTTGCTGATCTTGATCGGGCGGTCATGGTCATGTGCCCCTTTTGGATTTTAGCGGGCGCGAAATCTAGCCTGCTGGCTTTGACCGGGCAGTCAAATCTCCTTTGACACTCTTGGACTTTCACGGGTGCAGAGTCCAGCTGGTTGACTTTGATTGGGCGATCGAAGTCCTTGGTTTCTCAGATTTCCTTGGGCAGGAAATCCTGTGGCGTGACCTTTTGACCAGATGGTCAAGGTCCTAGCCCCTTTCTCGGATTTCCTTGGGCAGGAAATCCTGTGGCTAGACCTTTTGACCTGATGGTCAAGGTCCTAGCCCCTTTCTTGGATTTCCTTGGGCAGGAAATCCTGTGGCTTGACCTTTTGACTTGATGGTCAGGGTCCTAGCCCCTCTCTTTGATTTCCTAGGGTAGGAAATCCTGTGGCTTGACCTTTTGACCGGATGGTCAAGGTCCTAGCCCCTCTCTTGGATTTCCCTGGGTAGGAAATCCTGTGGCTTGACCTTTTGACAGATGGTCAAGGTCCTAGCCCTTTTCTCGGATTTCCCCGGCCAGGAAATCCAACTGCTTGACCTTTTGACCAGGCGGTCAAGGTCCTTATCCTTTCTCCTCTGGGTTTTTGCTAGCACGGAATCCAGTTGTTTGACCCTTTGACCGGGTGGTCAGGGTCCTTTTGTTTCTCTCTTTTGTTCTGATTTTTCGCGGGCGCGAAATCTCTTTGTTCGCCCTTGGTCCGTGCAGACAGAGCCCAGTTTTGTTTGACAAATGATATGTTTGTCATGCCCCTTTTCCTTGGGCTGGTATCCCCAACTACTTGGTTGACAACCGTCACGCTGTCAGGCGATCGGGATGACAAGACTTGTTTGACTTGTCATATCCCGCCTCCTTAGGTTGATAACCTCAATAATCCGACTGATGAGTCCGACAGCTTATCATTTTCCTGCCACTGACCCCAATCAGTGCACAGGATTTCTTTCAGCATTAGCATCAGCATCGCATCATCTTGTAAGCACCCACTCTAGTGTTTTATGTTAGCATCCGCTTGGCATCGGCTTTCAAGATCGGCTCCTGCATTAGCATCTTGCATTGACATTACATCCCCAGCATATAGGTCAGCAGTCGCATGCATTTGCATTTGCATTTGGTGACAAGTCATGACTTTCGGTGCATCCGCCGGATAAGTGACTTACTGCCTACAACAAACACTATCCTTCTGTAACCTCAAAATGGGGGTATCTTGTCAACCCTGAGCATCGGTCTTGGTTCCTTTCGTCCCTCGACCTCGCTCAGGGAGGGGCATCTGTAGACACCCCGATTTTGAGGTGACTCATAGAT
>JAMKQA010048020.1:0-11259 GCA_024699735.1 Posidonia australis | reverse complement strand
ATATATAAATTGTCAGGTTGAATTCAATATTATAATATATGTTATGTTTGTTTTTTATAATCAGAAGATATAACGACGAGCAAGAAGAAGATTTGGCAAGTGATGATGAGGATGATTTCGAGGAGTATAGACGTCATCGTCACTCAAAAGCTAAAGGAAGCAAGTTGGTTCACGAAGAAAGTGATATGTAATATATTGTTTTGTATTAGCTACTGTATCCACTTGTATTAAAATATTTCAGTGTTGTATTAGCTACTTTTTTGTAAAAACTTTGAATGTGAAATCATATGATGTATAATGGAATGGAATTTTTTTTTCATGAAATCTGTATATGTGGTGAATGTATTTGAATGTCATTGTAAAAGGTATTTGAAAGGAATTTTAAATTTAATTTTTTTTTTACTGCCCAGTATTAACGAGGACATAGCGAGGATATTTCCTCGCAAAGATAATGATGAATGGCGAGCACTTCGCAAACACTTTGCGAGGACATGTCCTCGCTAAAACTGGAACGCCCATGCAATCGCATTATATTTAGCGAGCACTTAACGAGGATTTGGCAAGGAATTACGAGGACATGTCCTCGCTAAAACTGGAATGACATACAATCGCATTATTTCAGCGAGCACTTATCGAGGATTTGGCGAGGAGTTACGAGGATAAGGCGAGGACATGACGAGGACATATTTCCTCGTAATGTCCTCGCGCAATCTACACGAGCACATTGTGAGGATAAATCCTCGCAATATTGATTTAACGAGTTACGTAGCTACGAGGATACTTATTCCTCGCAATATCCTCGTTAAACTATATAACGAGGACTTTGCGAGGACTTTGCGAGGAATATTGTCCTCGCTAAACGTCGATTTTCTTGTAGTGTCAGCTCCAGGCTTACAAGCGACTTCATATTCGCCTTTTCTAGAAAAGTCTTACCAGTCCAGCTCTGAAGTGGTTCACATCGCTGGATATGACCACCATAAAGACCTGGAACGATCTGAGCCAAGCTTTCCTGGAACAGTACACTTTTAATTGAGGAGGGTCTGGAGTCAAAATGGACAGTATGGAGCGATACTAAAGAGACTGCAGAATTAGAAGGGAGCACCTCTCAGGCAGAATGGCCAAGGAATCACAGAACCAATTGCCGCAGAGAGAAGACGCAAGTTTAAAGGACTAGGATACGAGCACAAGCCACAAGACAGATGCGCATGGCATCGTAAGTTTCAAAAGCTCATTATTCCATGAGATTTAAACAATTTTTTCTGTGTGGGATTGCTGGATCTCAATCTGAGTTTCATGTTTGCAGAGTCTAAGCCAATTGAGCCGATTAGTGAACCAGAATGGGTATGCGTAGAGGATTACTATTCCGAGGTGGAAGTCTTGGACTTCACAATGGGTTCAACATCATCCGAGTCCCTAGGGATAGCCATGCTAACATTGCTGCCTCTAGAGTCAGCAGAAGGTCTGTTTACCAATCCGGTTGCAATTTGGGATGCAATAGGGGCAGAATCAGTAGTGACAGCTTCAGAACAACAGCCAGTTTTGAGGGGATTACAGTTAGGGCAGCCAGAATCTGTAACTGTGATGTTAAGGACTACCAGCGCATACTATGTGGATTTCGCATCCAATGAAGAGGAGGGAGATGTTGTGGTAGCTCAGGTGGATAACATGCTCAGTGATCTAGAGGTTCTATTTCAGGAGCAATTATTGGTACTGGCCGAAGATGCGCAGGATGAACTGAGGCGCAAGAAAGGGAAGGTGGTAATGATCAAGGAAACAGAGGAACAAGCAGTTGCACCGGGTCAGTCTGCAATCCTGACCCTTGAAGAGAACAAGTCTTTGAACACTAGACTAGAGGAGTTTATTTCCTATCAACCAGGAGGCGGGTCTAGGTGGTATTATCAGATCTGGCCCCACTTGAGCAGTGGAGTCCAAAAGGAAAAGATCCTGAGCTAGGCTCAGGATGGAACTCGGGCGGCAGCACTTACATTAGTCAGACAAAGGACAGTTGCCCACCTGTTGCACATGCTGTATAGAGACAGCATGGTAATAAAAGCTTTTGTTTGCCTGAAGTGGAACAGTCAGGCACAAGTTCAAAAATAGCAGAGCCAGGAATCATCGAGGGTGCATACAAGAAGACTAGGGTTACAGTGACCATTCTAAAACGCCATCAGAGGTTGTTATCCAACAAATCATTTAGCATGCATACATTTCTTCTTGTAAACATCACCCTAATAAACGTCGCAAAGTGTTACTTGGCTCTCTTGTCTTAAATGTGACAACGTCTTTCAATTCGAGAGAATCAAGAGGACATCACCAAAACCAGGGGCATGTATGCTGCTCTCGTTGGTTTAGGGCCATTTATGTCAAACCAGGGGCATGTCAGCTGTCCTATAGTTAGACACAATGAGCCAGTACTCGACCAAGGGCATGTAAGCTGCTCTGATTTGTTAAGAGTCATCCATGTCGACCAGGGGCATGTCAGTTGTCCTATGGTTAGATGCTTTGAGCCAACACTCGACTAGAGGCATGACAGCTACTCTACAGGTCGAAGATCCCTAGTGGTCAGCCGACAGGCACAGATATCCAATAGTTCCAATTCCCCCAGATTTGCTGGTCATATCTCATTACTTGGGTACCTGGTTAAAACCAGTTGGTAACCAGGACCTTCCCTCAAGATTGTGCACAAGATTTAGTCCGTTCAGCAATTCCCTGTTCGGTTAGCTGCAGTCTTCAGTTCTAGGCCAATTTTTCTAATTCTCTCAGTACCATTTCAGCTTTTATCTATCTGCTTTGATCCTGCCAAGTGCTGTTGAACAAGGCAAAGTGGAAATCTGTTTCTAAATTATAATGTTTTGAACATGTTCTACAGGAGATCATTTACTACTTCTAAGGAGCCTCGAGCCAAGAAAGTTGAGGTGCCTTACAGATCATGGGTTACCCCACAATGGTTGTGCCCACACAGTGCTCAGATGTTCTCCAGGCTCGGATCAAACAGTTAACTGAATGTGATCGTGACAAGCTGCGAATTCGGGGAATCTCTATAAAGCTTTTGGATATTGCAAAGGTGGAGGTTTCTCATTATTTTTTGTGTGTAGCTGCCCGATTCTAGAAGCCAAATCATCACATATTCCGCTTTGGCAGGATCGAATTGACCCCAACCCTGGAGGAGGTCCACAGAATTTGCTGCCTACAGAGGTTCCTTGGACCCACTGTGTTCATGCGGCGTGACGGGTATTCCTCAGTCTTGTGCGAGCTAACTGGCCTTTCAACTAGCGAATGTGGTCGTCAGCTCATTTGTTCAGATGGACTGTCTCCCATGTTGAAGTTGGCTTACTTTGACAAAGTAGCTGGAATACGTGCCTCTCTAAGTGATGAGCTGTGGTTGAAAGGCTTTGTTATCCGCTTCTTGGGAGAGTTAATCTTCAGCCATGGTCGGATGCTTGTAAGCATTGAAGTTGCCGAGGTTGCCTTGGCAGTTGTCACCCAGCAGATAGATCTAACTCCAGTTATCCGAGTAGAAACTTAGCGAGCGCTGGACCGATTGCTGCGCCACTGCTGGCATTTTTATGGCTGTGGAACTTTTGTACAGGTATGGTTGGCTGCAAATCTGGGTGTAGAAGTCTTACACCCGCAACGATCAGCCTTCGAATCCTATAGTCAAAGTGGCCATGCGCGCACGCTCACCTCAGTTCAGAAAGAATACGAGCATTTAGAAAGCTTGACAGAATAAAAAATCATCTGGTGCATTATTCCCTCAGCTTCTCATGACTTTGAGGTTTTCTTCAATACAGCTGACGTGCGGCTTATTGTCCTGCCGGGATTAACTGGTGGAGTGGAATATCACCCAATCCGTGTGATGCGGTAGTTTGGTTACCAGCAAGATTCTTTCGTTCAAGGGCGAATGGCAGCATGATTCCAGAAATACCCCCTAAGCTCCTACACTATGACTAAGGAGCTATCTCGCCTGCTCAGTGGCTCCATGCAATCAAAAGATCTTGCAGTCGTAGAGGGGAAGAGTTGCACAGCAGATTATGAAGTCGAAGTCGAAGAGACCTGGCCAATCTGCAGCATCGCCCCGAGCCTGATGCTCTTTGCCAAAACCTCGGGCTCCAAGAGAACCAGAGACGATCTTGATTGATTGATCATGGTTGATGCAAAACAAAGATCGTCACCCTGACAACATGTGCAAGACTAGTGCCAGACTCTGCTTTCTTCTGCCTATCGGCTTGGCACTGGGGACCACCCAGATAATAGCCGAGTATCTCATTTTATTGCCCCAATCTAGACGAAGGAAGTCTTCACAACATCTGTGCCAGAAAAGGTGGCATGTTCCTTTTACATTTGAGATTTTCCTATCCACGGTTCGTTCCAAGGAGACGGACCCTGGTGTTCCTTTTACATTTGAGATTTTCCTATCCACGGTTCGTTCCAAGCGGACGAATCCTGGTGTTCCTTTTACATTTGAAATTTTCCCATCCACGGTTCGTTCCAATGGGACGGATCCTAGTGTTCCTTTTACATTTTGAGATTTTCCTATCCACGGTTCATTCCAAAGAGACGGATCCTAGTGTTCCTTTTACATTTTGAGATTTTTCCTATCCACGGTTCATTCCAAAGGGACAGATCTTGGTGTTCCTTTTACATTTGAGATTTTCCCATCCACGGTTCGTTCCAATGGGACGAATCCAGGTGTTCCTTTTACATTTGAATTTTCCCATCCACAGTTCGTTCTATTAGGATGAATCCTGGTGTCCTCCTTTTCACCTTTGATTTACCTCTCTGTGGGCTGGTAGCCCGAACTACCCGGATGACTTCCATGATCAATCACTACCCGGTCGGCAGGCACCGTGAGTCTTGTCCGGCACTTTTCTACACAAGTGCGATAATCAGTCATGTCTCCTAGGAGCTAATTGGTCGTCAGCTTGTCAGTACTTTGTTTCTGCTCATCTGTTTGGCCTCGACTGTGGCGATGGGACCTATGGTGTGGATCTCTAGAATATTCACTGACTAGTGGCTAGTTATCGGTGGCTAACTCTTGCTTATGGCTACAAGTGGGGTGTCTTTGTCAACCCTGAGCATCGGTCTCTATTCTACTAGTCCTCCGACCTCGCTCATGGAGGGGCATCTGTAGACACCCCAATTTCCCAATTTTGCAGGATGGAGATGTGATGGCTGAGCTCTAACCCTAATTGAAGCCCATTAGGCCTATGGAGGCCCACAAGACCTATTTAGGCCCATTTAATTCATTTGGGCCCATTGAAGCCCACTTGGGCCCATGGAGGCCCACAAGACCTATTTAGGCCCATCACAACCCATTAAGCCCACAAAGGCCCAATTGAAGCCCATTAGGCCCATGGAGGCCCACAAGGCCCACATAGCCCACTTTGGCCCCAAAGCCTATGAGGGCCCATCATAAACAATTCAACTCATTTTTTTCCCTCTTTTTTCTTCCAACCCAACACCCCATTTCTTCTTCTCCATTTCCATTTGTTCCCTTCACTCATTGTTTTTTAACAATCCAACACTCATCCCTCTCATCTCACCCTTTTATTTTTCTCACTTAGCCACTGAATCCACGCCTTCTCCCCATTTCTCTCACAATTCAGCCACTAAACCCACCTCCTAACTGAGCCATTCCAACCCAGCCCGAGCCCCACTGATCCAGCAAGCCACCAAAGCTTCCAGAGCCATTGGATCAGCCGCTGGCGAGGCTTGGATCGCCATTCATCTCTGTCGGCGAACAGGGGACAGGATGGAGCGCAAGGGGGACAGTGTTTGTTAGTTGGTTAGGCTGTTACAAGTTTGGTTGGGGAGGTTAGAGGGTTGTTAGGTGCTTCTGTTAGGGAGTTGGAAGTCTGTTAGAAGTGGGTCGCCGTTTTCCTCACCTATATAAGGAGGGGTGGATGTAGAGATTAAAAAAACTTTTGGAGAGAGAGAGAGAACTCAGAGTGCCAGTGAATTCCAAAGAGGAAGGGAGATTTGCGGGAAGGAGAGGAGGAGAATTCAAACACTCCGGTGAGCTGAGAAGGAGCCTCGCATCGTCAAGCCAGGTACATTCTCCTCAAACCTCTTTTAGTTTCGAATATAGCTTCCTAGAGTCCCCTCTCTCTTCCTGGATTCTTTCTGAGCAAATCAGACCCTAGAGCTCGCCGTCGCCGTTTTCCGACGATGTAGGTGGGGGGAACGATCCAGGGCACGACTCTGGCCCCCGAGCTTCCTCTCCTCCTCCTCCTCTGGTCATCCTCGAGCTTCTCCGCTCCCTGGATCGCCGCTCCATCACCTCCAGACAGCTCCCTGGAGAATACGCCGAGAGATGTCGTCGCCGGAGAAGACGACTCCTCCAAAGATGGACCGCGTGCCACCCGTTGTGCCGCTAACCTCCGTCAGTTTAGGAACCCTCCACCGTGTCCCGCGAGGCCTCCGAAGCTTCCAGAACCGCGCCTCGAGCTCTGGATCGTCACAGCGACGTCGCCCGCCGGAGGAGGCCATGGCGGCGACAGGCGATCCCCCTCCTTGCTCCATCAGCCTCCATTCCACTCCAGAAGAAGCGTGGACACTCCCTGATGCTGCAAGATGCCTCCGCAACCGCTGGAACGCCGCGCTGCTGCCCTCCAGAGGCCCTTTCTTCCCCGACGTCGTCACCGGAGCTCCTCAACGGCGAGGGAGGTGGGAGGACCTACTCCCACCGATTGATCCCTGACCCACTCTGTTGGATCCTTTCCTCTCACTCCCTTTTTGCTTCCCGTGAGGTCTGATCTCAGATCAGGCCACGTGAAGGCCTTGTGTGCCCCCCCTCTGGCAGTCGTCGCCGGCAGAGCTCCGTCGCCGGCGACCATCGTTCTTTTTTTCTTTAAAACAATTTAAAAAACATTTATTTTAATAAACTTCTTAAACTTTGTTTTCCTTGCATTTAAATCCTTTTTGTATTACACATCGGTCCTTTTATTACAAATAGGTCCTCCATTCATTTTTCTAAAATCATTCGAATAAAGTTTTCACTGAAATTATTGCATTTGTCCCCCTGAACATTTAAAATAACGTTTTCCAAGCATTAAACTTTAGCAATAGCCCTCAAGTGTTCTTTTAACGCATTTTAATTCAACATTTCGCATAAAGGACTCTAAACATTCTTGAAACGATTCTGACTGCAACTTTTTCTGTGAAAATTGCATCTAGGCCCCTGTGCTTTTCTGAAACTCTTCAGAATGTTATTTTTGCTGGTTAAATTGCACTTTAGCCCTTATAATCTTCTGAAACTTTTCTGAAAGCATGTTTAAGTGGTTAAATTGCATTTAGAACCCTGGACTTTATTGAAACTTTTCAAAATGCACATTTCTTTGGTTTATTTGCATTTAAACCCCTGAACTTATTTGAAAATTTTTCTGAAGCATGTTTTCTCAGCGTAAATTGCACTTTAACCCTCTATCTTTACTGAAATTCTTCTGGATGCTTTATTCTACTGGGCAATTTGCAGTTTAGCCCCTGTACTTCATTGATTTTACTCTGATTACCTGTTTTCATGGGTAAAATGACCATTTTGCCCTTAAAACTTCCTGGATCATTTCTGAAACATTTTTCTTGCATGTTTATCCTGATTTTATGTAGAATTGATTTAAATATATGTTTAGGTGGTAAAATTGCATTCAGACCCCTAGGAAATTTCATTTTGACTAGGAATGCACATTTGGCCCTAGATTTCTTCATAATTACATAGAATGTATTTTTCTATGTATTTTTGATGCCTTGGGCTTTAGAACTTCAGTTTTCCTCAGAATTTGGGCTTTTTGCACAAAACCCCATGGAGTTTTCATATTTACATTCACACTTGCATTTTGCATATCTTTCACATCTTTCCGCACAAGTTTTCTTGTCTTTTCTGCTTGGCTTTGCGGACGCTTTTCCTAGCTCGTTTCTAGCTTTGTTTTTTCGCCGTTTCTCGGATTTTTCCCCGATTTCGCCTTTAGATTTGTTTTGGTTTTCCATCGCCCGAGGGCATACAGTAAAAGGCTTGTCAAAGCTGACATGGTCCTAGAATGAGAATTATTTTTCCCTTTTGATTTTCTCGGATTTATCCTAACTTCCACTGATTTGTGAGACGCTTTCCGAGAATTTCTCTATTTTCACGATTTTCCTCATCGCCCAAGGGCGTACAGTAAAGCGGCATTCTCAAGGCCTACATTTGTCCCTTGGATTAACTTTTTCCCTTTATTTCACTTATTTACTTTGATTTGGCATGTTTTCAGTCATCTTCATGCATGAGCATATAGAATAAGCAAGCATACATCCTTAGGCCATTGATAGAAGGAGACCTAGAAAGACCAAGTTTTCTCGGCTGTATGGGGGTGCCTAACTCATTCCCCATGCATAACCAGAATTCTTACCCCTTCTCTGGCCCGCATTCATTTGTGCATTGTCCATTAGGCACGGAGCGCACATACATTTTGCATCTTGTTTGCTTCCTAGTTTTCTTGTGTTTTTGGTTTTCATCGTCTTTCCATGAAAAGACTAGGTGGCGACTCCTTTCCTTATCCTTTTTATCTTCCCTTGGTGTTTCCGGGTCTAGTCTCTTCCTCCGGATTCACCATCTTCGCCGTGACCATATCGGGTCTCCTCGTGTGTTTCCACGCACCCGGTAGGAGGAGGGCCGCGGAAGGGTTCCACCGGCATAGTCACAGCAATCAGCCTAATCCTGAATAGATGCATAGTTAATATATGTCATGGGGCTAGAAAGTAATCTGTCAAAGTCTGATCTGAAAATCTCTAACGTTTTTTTAATCGAAGCTTTTTTTGTTTTTTGTAAGTTTAAATAGATTAGATAAGACATCTCTATGTTTTTCCCCATTCCACCACCTGTTTTCCCAGAAAATTGTGCTATTTCCATTTTAAACTTGAAAGGAGGAAAAACAATTGACAATATCAAAACAACCTTTAATTTCTTGCCACAGAGGGGAAGATCTACCAGCTGATGTGTTTAAAAGAGCACCAGGCCATACTCTTGATAGATACCAAGCTTTTATTATTTCTTTCCATTTTAAGGTGTAAGAATTAGATAATAGCTGCCATGACAACTTAGTTTTTAATGCCAGGTTGAAGCGTTTGATATTTATAATGCCCCAACCTTTTTGGGTTTTTGGTCTACAGATAAATGCCCAATTAGCGAAATGACAGGAAGTAGTTGAAGATGAATAAGATTTCCAGAGAAATCTACATCTTAGTTTGTCAGTAGCTTTCTCCACCTTAGTGGGAAGATGAAGAACCGAGAGATAATATGTAGGAATGGCCGAGAGTACTGCATTGACAAGAGTTAATCTTCCCCCTAAGGATAAGTGTTTTGCCTTCCAAAGAGATAGTTTTTTTGAAATTTTCTCAATCACTGGGGTCCAGTCATTGAAGTTAGCTTTCCTGAAGGGTAAAGGTAATCCCAGGTAGTTGATTAGCAAAATAGCAGTAGTACATCCAAGGATGTGAGAGGATCTAGTGATGAAGTTGTCTGGCACTCCAATACTAATGAGAGAAGACATATGAAAGTTAATTTTCAATCCAGAGTAGGATTGAAAACAGCACAATATTTTCTTTATGTTTATTATATTTTCCTCACTTGCAGATAGGAATAAAATAGTGTCATCTGCATATTAGATATTTAATATGTTAGGCCCTCCATTTAGGAACTGTATTCCAGAAATAATATTATTCTCAATAGCAAGGGTTAGCATCCTGTTCAGGATATGTGTAGCTACAATGAAAAGAAGTGGAGATAGTGGATCTCTCTGTCTCAAACCATTTGAGGCTTTGAAGTATCCCTTAGGAGAGCCATTTACTAGAACTGAAAATCTAGCATGTATAATGTACATCCTGATCCAAGTAATCCATTTAGCTCCACATCCTAAACCTTGAAGGGAATCTAGTAAGAAATCCCAAATGATATTATCAAAGGCTTTCTCAAAGGCTAGTTTTAGAATACACCCAGGGATTCCAGCCACTTTCATGTAATGCAATGTTTCTTGGACAACCAGGAAACAATCTCCAATATACCTTCCTGAGAGAAAAGTGCATTGAGAATTATCAATAATTTTGTGAAGAATAGGTGTGAATCTGGATGCTAGAGTCTTAGTGATAATTTTATATAGACTATTTACTAAACTAATAGGTTTGTAATCTTTTATGTATTGTGCACCCTCCATTTTAGGTATTAGGGTGATAAAGGTCTGATTAATAGGTTCTAGATAGTCAATATCAAGGGTAGCATGAAGGTATTTAAAAACATCTAGAATGTCAAACTTAATGGAATCCCAGAACTACTAAAAAAAGCATAGTGGAAAACCATCTGGGCCTGGGGCCTTATCACCTGGCAATAGACCTATATTTTTTTGCATTTCTTCCAAAGAAAAGTCCTCTTCCAGAACCTCTAGATTCAAAAAAATTTTAGGGATCAAGATGTTCCAGTCCAAAGGGGGAATGTTCCTTTTAGGCTTATTGAATTGCCAAGTAAAGTGATTTTCTATTTCTTTGCAGATTATGGCTGGAGAGTATATCAAATTATCCCTAATATTTAGGGAATAAATGACATTTATTCTCCTACGACATTTTACCATATTGTGGAAGAATGTTGTATTTAGATCACCTTCCTTAAGCCAATGAATTCTAGATTTCTGTTTCCAATAGGCTTCTTGTTCTTGAAGCAATATATGATGTTTAGCTATAAGTTCTCTCCTTTTGGTCAATAGGTCCTGTTGAATCATAGAAGATTCAGTTAAGGAGTCGATGTGAGAAATCTGGGATTCAATGGATAATAGTCTATTTTTTCTTTCCTTCCTTATTGATCCAATCGCTTTTTATTTGTTTTTTTAGATATTTAAGCATGTATGCAAATTTAATCATAGGGGATGGGGAAGCACATATATTAGAAGACCTTTGCTAACAGTTCTCTAAGAAAGAAGAGAATCCTTCAATATGAAACCAAGATTTGTAGAATTTAAATGGTATGGGACCCCAATCAATGGGAATGGTATTAAGAATGATGGATATATAATCAAATACCACCCTGATCTTTCCAAGACAATAAGAGTTGGGATATTTGTTTGACCAATCAGAAGATATAGGAAATCTGTATAATCTGACCTTGTAACATCTGTGCCTGGAATTTTCCATTTTATTTAAACCATGGATTTCTTGTGATTATTGAATATGGTTTATTAATGGTTAATTCAGTTTGAGTTGTTTGGTTGTGGTTCTTCCTTGTGTGTTGTGCCCTTGGTTTCT
>JAMKQA010048018.1:0-10611 GCA_024699735.1 Posidonia australis | reverse complement strand
ATCACCCCTCACACGGGTCCATATTCATACACATAAACCATGTTTCAATATCTCATGGAAAACATCATTAAAAACAACATATTTGCATGCATCATTTTGCAAGTCATTTCCATGCATTTAATACATTTATCATGTATTTATCCATATTAATCATCATTTTTCTAAACATTTCTCAAAATAACTCAGGGTTCTGATTCGACATACCGAATCCTGTTTCGGTATGTCAAAATCCCCTGATTCGGCATAACGAAGGGGGGCTTCGGTATACAGAAATCCCCTGATTCGGTATACCGAAGAATTTCGATATTCCGAATCCCAGACAGATTTATCAGTCCCCTATCAGATTGGTCGACCGAACTTCTCCGGTCGTCCGAATCCACGATGCAGGGTACCACCTGGGAGTATTTCGGTATGCCGAATTCAATTCGGCATACCGTTTTCTACTGTTGTAGAAAACTCTCAGGTCACTGTCACCCTTTTCTCCCCAAGGTGGGAGTAAGGATCGGACCCCTCAAACATGCCACAAAAATTACCAATAAAACATGGGGTGTAGACCTCCAAGTCTACTTCAAAACCCCTCAATCTGATCATAAAACCACTAAGCATGTTGTTCTAACAAAAATCACAAAGGCATGAAGCCCGAACGCAAACACTGTAGCATGCTCCACAACAAATAGCACAATCTCACAACTTAACCACGAATTAGCATCATATTACCACAAACACATGATTCAACACCTTCCCATTATTTCCATATTTTGCATGATTTTTGTTTTGTTGCATTAACCATGATTCTGTCCTTTAACCTAAACATGTCTCAACTGATGGAGGAAAACAGAAGGGGAATCGGAAGGAAAACGCGTACCTGGCTTCGACGAGCCTCGCGTGCCCTCCAACTCCGGTGATGCACGGCACCAGCCTTCCCCCACACTAGCGTGATCTCCTCCGACGCACGACTCCTCTTCAGCCTCCACACTCCCCCTCGCCCTCTCTCTCGTTTCTCCGCTCCTCCCCCATGCCACGCACCTCCCTTAAAAGCCACTGCTAAGCCCGCCATTCCCCGGATTCCACTTATCCATTGCCAACCACCCTACCGTCGAAGGGACGAGATGAGCAGCCCTGCCAAGCCTCACGAGTAGGAGGACAGGTTCAAGGTCACGAGGGAGAACGGGCGGCTCAAGTCACAAGGGGGTTGGGCTCGTTTGACCAGGTCCAACCTCAAATGGGTCTCACCCCCAAACACGGGTCCCAATTGCACAACAGACCCACAAGCCAAAGAAGTCACACCAAGAAGGAGAAACCAGGGGCACAAAACACAGGGAGAGACCACCACCAACAAACACAACCTGGATTTACCGTTAGTAAACCACACACAATAATCACCAGAAATTCCATGGTTTATATTAAATGGAAAAGCCAGGCACAGATGTTACATCTTTAGCATGAGCATTCAAAATAGGCAAGCACACATCCATTAAACCATTTGGCAAGTAGGAAACCTAGAAAGATTGAGTTTCTCGGGTGCATGGGGGTGCCTAACCCCTTCCCCATGCGTAACCAGAATCCTTACCCTTTCTCTAGCCTGCTTTCATTTGTGCATTATATCCATTAGGCACGGAGCACACATGTTTTCTACATCTTGTTTGCTTCTTGGTTTTCTTGTGTGTTTGGTTTTCCTCGTCTTTCCATTAAAAGACTAGGTGGCGACTCCTTTCTTATTTTCCCTTGGTGTTTCCGAGTCTAGTCTTCTTCTCCGGATTCACCATCTTCACCATGACCGTATCGCGACTCCTCGTGTGCTTCCACACACCCAGTAGAGGAGAGCCGTGCAGGGTTCCACCAGCATGGTCACAGATATAGTTCATTGAATCCTTCAATTAGTTCATCCATAGAACAATCTTCATTAGCTTGAGATAAGTCATATGCATCCTCTAGGGCCATGAAGCACATGTTGGCTCTTTCCCTATCTAAAGAAGAATCTTCGTGTGAGGATGAGTCACTTTCATCTCAAGTAGCTTGAGGAGCCTTCTTTTTATTCTTTTTAAAAGTTATAGATTTAAGTAAAGGGCAATCCTTTTTAATATGTTATGGTTTATTACACTTGAAGCAGAGAGGTGTTTCTTTTCTTTTGAAATTTTCCTCTTTTTATAATTTTTTTAAATTTTCTAGTTAACATAGACACATCTTCATCTTCTTCACTATCAGATTCATCTGAATCAGTGGTGGTTTTTAAGGCAATTGATTTTTTGTTAGTTGATTTTTCATTTTCTTTTTCTTTCATTTGGACTTCATATGATGTGAGGTTACCAATTAGGTCCTCAAGGGAGTAGTGAGAAAGATCCTTAGCCTCCTCAATAGCGGTGGTTTTTTTTTCCCAATCGGGAGTAAAAGACCTAAGGATTTTCCTTACAAGCTCACTTTGAGAGAATTCTTTACCTAGAGATTGTAGGGTGTTGGTTATTTCATTGAATCTAGTAAACATTTCACCTATGGTTTCATTTTGGTTCATTTTAAATAATTCATATTTGTGTACTAACATGTTTATTTTGGTTTCTTTAACTTGATTGGTTCCTTCATGAGTGACTTGTAGGACATGCCATGCTTCATGTGATGATTTACAATTAGAAATTCTATTGAATTGTTCTTAATTTATAGCACAAAAAAAAATATTTAGTCCTTTTGCATCTAGTTGAGCTAGGATTTTTTCTTCATTGCTCCATTCTCTGTAAGATTTAGAGCTTAAGGTGAATCCATTTACAACAACATCCCATAATTCAAAATTAATAGATTTTAAATAGATTATCATTCTACAGTTCCAATAGCTATAATTTACTCCATCAAAAAAGGGAGCCCTATTTATGCTTTGACCTTCTACAATGTTATGGGATGAGGATGAAGCCATCTAGTAGATGATTAGTCTATATCTAGATAACCCGCTCTGATACCAAATGTAGGATACTTAGGCTTCTCTAGAGGGGGTGAATAGAGAACTTTCGATTTAGTCGATTGTTTAAGTTTCTATAAATCAAATAACAAGAACAATAAGAAGCAATCACACTATAACGGAAAAGCAAGTACACAGAGATTTATAGTGGTTCAGCCAACCCCGGCCTAGTCCACTCCTCAAGTTCCCCACTTGAGATTTTCCCTTTCTTATTTAATTTCAACAAATTACAAGTAAAAGATTACCTTACTTGTTGCCTTCACCGGCGATCCCCTCTCCTACCTAGAGAAGAACTTAATGAACCTTGATTACAATAGTAGCTCTTACAACCACTTATGATCTCCCAACACTTGTCAAGCTTAATGTAATGAGAGTGACAGCTCAAAAATGACTAGGGAGAATGCAATGGATATGATTTTGGCTCAAGGCTTCGAATCTATAAATATGAAAGCTGTGTATGCTTGTTGTATCTTCTAAGGTACCATAAGGTCAGGACTTATAGTGTTAAGCTCAGCTATAATTGTGTCTAATGACTAGAAAATCCTTTCCCAACTGACCCAAGATTCGGTACAGCGAAATTATTTGGTCGACCGAAATCTGCAATGGTCGAGCAATTCGGTATATCGAAATAATTCGGTTGACCGAAGACTATTTTGCTCCACCCGTTCAGAAACAGTTGCCAGTAAACCCTAATTTTATGTATTTTAGTATGCTAGAAGATTTCGGTAGACTTATTTTGGGCTCAACTTCAGACCTATAGTTTTTAAGGGTATTCTATCAGTTTTTCTTATTCTTCTAGGATGATGACTTATGAAGGGAGATCATTACATTCTAGGAATTACATAACGGTAATAAAAATACATCATTGTATGTAAATGACAGCATTATCTTTAAGTCCTTCATTCGTCTTT
The DNA here is from genome assembly GCA_024699735.1 of Posidonia australis. Lineage (NCBI taxonomy): Eukaryota > Viridiplantae > Streptophyta > Magnoliopsida > Alismatales > Posidoniaceae > Posidonia > Posidonia australis. Next base: position 6,756 of record JAMKQA010048018.1, on the reverse strand, counting down.
CTTCATTTCTTCCATTCTTTTTCTCTTGGAGTTTGGCTTATGCCTTGCATGACTTGTCTTGTAAACCTTATCTTTTTCTTCATGCCTGCCCTTGAGATTATTCTCACAAATTGAAAATATTTATAGAGTTCACATTATAATCATCAAAATAATACCATTTTTTAATAGATACTGTCCCAAGAAGAGTCAACCAACAGGATAACTGACATACCCCTGGTTGACGGGGAAGGTTATCACCATAAAGGCAGCTGACATGCCCCTGGTGTATGGTATCCTCTGCCACGTCTTTGGCCAAGGGGTAGCTGACATTCCCCTAGTTTAGGACCCAGCGAGACCTTGCAATGTAGACAAGTGATAATGAATGCAAGAATGATAGTGTTATGTTGTATCATCCCTCACGATCTAGAATGCTATTGATGCCTGCTATGAGAAGAGGAGAAGGCCTTGATTCACAGGACACTACCCGGACATCTAGGTTGTTGGTGGCTCTCTGGGAAGGATGGTTCAGTAGGTTAGGCTCCGTGCCCAAACTCCTGGGGACTTAGACCTACTTTTTGAACTTTTGGCTTATTTCTTTTCTCCCTCTCAGGCTTGTAGGCTCACTCTAACCCGTCCTTGGGGGTAATGGGCATTCGGATTTAGAGGGGACTACTAGAATTGTTTGCAAAGGGTGGCTAGTCCCTTTAGCCGCTTGGATTTTTGGATGCTTGCTTCGACTCCACCCCGAGATAAGTGATAGAGATAGAGTTGGCCTACTTGCCTCTCTCTTTTAGGGCTAGCTTCTGTCTTCAACTTCTATCTTCTTATATCTTTCATGCCCTTGTGGATATGTTTATTTTTCTATTTTGGCTCACACTCATGCTCGCTCCTAACATTTTATCTCCCTCTGGAGGTGTAAGTCCCTATGGGAGTTTGGACATTTCGCCTAACCATGGTAGGGTGGTGGCTCCCTCACTCGCTAGAGTGTCTAGGTAGTATCAACTGAAGAGGTATAGACTCTTCTCAAGCAGGCTAGCTATTCCGATTTTCGTCATCGGGATGTGATGATGATGCTTTTATGCATAGATGCATGCAGTTATTGGTGTGCTTGAGTTACTGATTTGCATGAAAGTAAAAGAGCAAATGTTGTGGATTAGATGAACTTGGATTGCCATTTATTTTAAAAAAGGTGCATGCATGATGGAGTAGTGGATGATGCTTGATGTGTGCAATGATACTTTGCAAGGCAAGGATGTACGCCTTTCGCTCATTGGTAGTACTTCTTCAGGTAACATGCATTGACTAGATCAGATAACTTGACGTTGTCCACATCTTTTCGAAGATTGTTGCGCCTCCCTAATAAGCTTGCGTGATGATATAGAGACCATGCCAGCTAGGTCGTAATTTGCCTCGACCGTTAGGGAGATGTATGGCCCGCAAGATCGGGTCGCCTGATGTGGATTTGGCCCCTCTGGATCATTGTGGTGAAGCTGGAATTCAGGTGTCTCACCATCTTCCATGTTATCATCCTCTTCATCATAAGCGATGAGCTTCGACAGGATTTCCTCTTTGAAGGTTGGATTGGCAACGTCAAAAGAGAGAGTGTGCTCTAATTTCTGCCCCTGATGATTCTTCATGGTGGCCACACTAACTTTGGTGTTCTTATATCTGCACTGTATGACTTTTGGCTCTTTTACCGTGGGCTCTGCTGATTGGTCGAGTTGCTCTGTTTCCTTGACTCCTAATGTTATTTTTTTTATTTTTAGGTTTTTCTAATTTTTTTGGGTTTTCTAGATTTTTTGATTTTTTTTGTATTTTTTGTAGTATGTACAAGTGGTGCTATTATTTGGCGGTTGTCCTGCCGTTGACTGATAGGAGTGATGCCTCTAGACTTTCCTCTTGAGCTTAACTCAAGATTTTGTTTTGATCCTCACCTTGCTTAAGGTGAGGCTTCAGCTGCATATACCATCTAGACCCGCCTCCCGGCTCCAAAGAGATCAACTCGATGGTCTAGTGGGTTCTGACTGCGACTAGACTAGGACCATGATGGATGAGTGGTTCGGCTGCTGATGGAGGGTTGTTGGCTCTAACTCTGAGACCCATACTGATAACTGATCTTGAAACAATTGTTCTAGGTCATTAACTTGCTCATTTGACTGAATTGCCCTGTTGACTGTCTCGTCCTTTCATGGTGCAATCAGAATATTAGGCAGCACTCTGCTCTGCCACTGACTTATTTGGACTGTGAGACTGATGTAAATGACATCCAAGGCTAGTGGGACTGCACTTATAACTCTGCTGGCACGACGGCTTGTAGGACTATCACTACAGGGCTCGCTGTTGGAGCGATGACTAATGCTATCGAAGTGACTACCGACAACTGAGGCTATGGTTGCACCATCTGACGTTGGCTCTTTTCTACAGTGGCTTGACTCTGATTGGGATCAAGTATCCCTGCACTGACAAAGTTAGTGAGGTCTGATGAAACAAAAATATTATTGTACCTTCCGACACACGGATATCCATCTTTGTGCGGCTATCGCTCGTAGCCTGGTCCCTCGAACTCTCACTTTTCTTCTGCCTAGATGGGCTCAGATATAGCTTGGCCATGTCGCCCGAGTGGTGTTCCGTTCTTGAATCCCCATTTGCGACACACATTTTCGATCATCCAAAAGGGATTGCCATGAACGGTCAGGTAATTGACACGCTCGAGGGCCGGAATGTAATTAATAGGCTTGAAGCGATTAACCCGGAACATGACATCGGACGATTTTGAGTCGAAGTGGATGGTCTGGAAAGAGACAGCGGAGACCGACTTGACCTTTTGTTTGTCATGATCTTCAGCCATGACAACAACTACATCGTTGCCCCAACAAAACTTAACCATACGGTGGAGGGTCGAGGGGATCACCTAATGTTTGTGCAGCCAAGGGCGCCCAAGTAGAAGATTAAAAGAGGGCTCCAGATCCACAACATAGAATTCGACATTGAAGACTACAGACCCTATGGTGAAAGGAATAACCAGCATCCCTAGCGCGTCATGATGCGTGTTATCAAAATTTGTCATTCCCTTCGCAGCTGGTATGATATCCTCGACTTTGAATCCGATTTTGTTTACTGTGCGCAAATGGCAGACGTTAAGGCTTGCGCCGTTATCCACCATGGTGAGGGGATTTCAGAAGCTTTGATATTATGCCGTAATGAACAGGGACTGGTTATGATTAACACATGTTGAAGGTGATTCCTCGCTGAAGAAAGAAATGACATAAGGCTTTGCAATCATGCCCACCATATTCTCAAGTGTGGATGGTTCTATGGTGGGGGAGACTTGAACAGCCTAAAAGACCCTTAGGAAGGCCTCTCGATGTTCCAAAGAATTATGGATGAGATCCCAAATGGAGATATCAACCTTAACCTTCTTCAGCTGAGATATGATGTTGCCAGAGGACTGCTTCTGCTGGGTCGAGGAGGTTGGGACAAAACAAGGGACCATCCTGGAAGGTGGGGTAGCTGACTGATGAGGGGCGGAACATGGTGAGCTTCCCTTGTCAAGTGGAAGACCAAAGGGGTACGTACTGCTAGTTCTAGCAGGGCTGACATGGAAACAACTGAAAGGTGGTCTAGCCGGATAGGATGTGGGATGGGATGCCGGACAAGAGACTAGACAATATGCTTGACAAGAGGTTGGACAAGATATAGGACAGGATGCTGGACAGGATGAGTAGGCATGGGTAGGGCGAGTAGGCGAATGGGCGACCCATAGTGCACGGTCGACGGTGCGGTGGTACGCTCCACCCTCACAGTCAGTCATATCCTATGGACTATTAACACAGAACCATCACGAATCAAATGACAAAATGAGTAGGGGAGGGCTCATCTATAGTATGGATCAGATCAGAGGGGTCCACTACAGATGTCGTAGACCCAGAAGCAGAAAGGAAATGAATTCCTGAGGTCCCAGCGCCTGCGGAGTTGTTATGCGTAGGCATGGGCTCATTGACAATGTTGGGATATACAGGTGGTGTTTGTGCACGTGGAGGTGGTGGTGCAGGTGCGGTGTGGGCCTTCTGGGTGTTGATGACAATAGCTCCTATGTCAATCAAGTTCTGAACTACATCCCGGAGAGTGTGGCAATTATCAGTCGAATGTCCTGGAGCTCGATGATAATCGCAATACGCATTTGCGTCATACCACTTTTGGGAGCGGGTTTAGTGGTGGACGAGGATCTGGGAGCCACAGAAGTGACACAACATGAGGGAAGAGGGCACTCAGTGGTCTACTCAGTGGAGTGAAGTCACTTTCAATGTGACAACCTCACCTCTACTTAGGTTGTTGTCCTTGTCGAGTTGGTGCGACGTGATGCACTGGTTCGACGATGGAGTGCGTGATTGTGGTGTGTCTAGAGCTAGGTGCCATTGCTAATTGGTTTTGGTCAGACTGACTTTCTACTCTAGTAGGCTTCACCGAAGGCTTGATAAAAAGCGACGGCTACCCTCTTGCCATTGTTGGCGTTGACAATGTTGTTGTTAAAGTTGCTACCATAAGAAGTGGCTTGCTTGGCGGACGTAGAGAGGGCAGGAAAGTTCCCACCTTTCAGTGAACTCTCCAAGCGAGTACCAGCCCTAATCAGTGATGCAAAAGTAGTGATGGGCTGAGTGCTTAACAGAGCCCCAACATATGGCTATGCACCTCGAATAATGATCTCGATGGACTCCTCGTTGGAGGGTCTATCTCTCACTTGTGATGTAAGGGTGCGCCAATGGCTGACGTACTCCCCAAACGGCTCATGGGGTTTCTGTCTTGTGGCAACAAGGTCCTCCCTCTTTGGGACCAAGTCGAGATTAAAAGCATATTGATCCATGAACGCCTGTGAAATGTTGTTCCAAGTCTTGATCGAGCTCATGTTAAGCGACGTGAACCACTTGAGGGCTGGACTGGTAAGACTCTTCTGGAAGAGACAGATAAGCAACCTCTCGTCAGCCTGGAGCTAAGCGAGATCTCCGTAATATGCCCTAAGATGTGAAATGGGGCAACCTTGCCATTATATTTCTCGAAATCTGGGATTTGAAAATGCGATGGGAGTGTCACCTCTGGGAAATAATTGAGGTCCTGGAATTCGTAGGGTTGGCGGTCGCCTCCCCGCACTTGTCGAAGTGCTCTCTCTAGGTCACCCATCCTAGCGTGGAGGGTATCTAGAGCTGCTGCTGACGAGGGTGATGCAGTAAGGAAAATGGTCACATATGCTGTGTGGCTCGCACCTAAGTGCTCCTTTGGGTCCACCATCATGCCACCTGATGCCGCGACGTGATGGCCAACATATCCATGTGAAAGTACTGGGTGTGATTGTTGAAATGAAGGTGCCTGGACCCGATGGTGTGTGGAAGGAGAATGAGCAAAAGGTGGTGTGGTAGTGGGTGCCGTGTGTGGGAGTAACAACTGCTGCAGTGGTACGACGCCAAGCGGTAGGCTCTGAAGATGCTGTACTCTGGCCAAACCGAGGGGTTGGCCACCAGATGCTGGAGTAGAATGTTGTGCAGTGAAGTGGTGCGCTTGAGAAAGTGGTGTCACACCCAATGTGGGTGCAGCGAGGAGTTGGGTTGAAGGCTAAGGTGATGGAGCAGAAAATGAAGCCTAGAACACCGAAGCAGGTTGTCAGGGAGCCTCAGGAACAGTGGCGTCTATAGTAGGCTGGATAGGAAAGGTCATGCCCTCGATCCGTTGGGTGAGGGCTAACAGATACTCTGCTTATACGGCAGGAGATCCCTTAGGGACAGTGACAGGTGGCACAGTCGAAGGTCCAGATGTCAAAGATGGGACGGATATAGGTTTCCCTAGAGGCGGGAAACCCATAAGGGATGTTGCCACAGTGGGCTAAGTGCTAAAGGAGAAAGAACCCTGAGGGAGCTAGGCCTTCAGTGATGCATCTAGAGCCCAAGTAGGGGTCACTGAGATAGATTCAGTGCTTGGATCCAGACTGGCCAATGTCAACGTATGTCCTACGGGGTAGGGGACAGAACCTTCGTGATGCACGAAGGGGACAGAGTGAACAGCTGAAGAGACAGCAAGTGTAGGAGGGACTGAAAATGAAGTGCCCTCCTAAGCAACAGCAGCGGAAAGAGACTCGCTAGTGCGCTAGGCCATAGCTGACCCAGAACCGGACTACGGTGGCAAACACGAGGATGAATCCTAGGATGAGCTATCGTCAAAGTGACGAATAACTCGGGAAAAGATGATTAGCAATGAAGCGTCGCAAACAAGGGAGTCAAGGCAGGAACGCTCGAAAAAAGAAAACTACTGGTGTTAAAACCAACAATAAGATGTAGTTGTTATGGTGGCGTGAATGCACATGCATATGGATGCAACTATTATGTGCTCTCTCACCAACTAAGTGTTTACTAGAAGGCAGTCTACTCTAGGATCACACATGGGTAAATAGGTCTCAGACTCAGGCTAGAAAGTAAAGGTCCCCGCTCCAAATACTAGCCAAGGCACAGGCAGTGAACGGGTGGTGCATTGGTGGCCTCATCTCCTACAATAGCATGGAGCTTGTAACGCCCCGAACCCGGGCACGCTACCAAACAATAGCATCACATGCCTACACAAATCACAGAAATAAAGACTGTAACCAGGCTCACCTCTAGGATCTCGATGCGCGGCTAGAAACTCCGATTCCTGCACTGGAAACTGGCTACACACGGTCTGCACCTGAAACACACACAGCACGCGTGAGTGACATCTAAGTCACCCAGTACGCGCCCCCAAAACACCCAACTACAA
>JAMKQA010048017.1:0-12958 GCA_024699735.1 Posidonia australis | reverse complement strand
CTTAAATGCAATTTTCACTGTAAAATGAACTGTCAGAAACATTCTGAGAAAGTGTAGGGTCTTTCATGCAATTTTCACAGAGAAAATGAACTTACAGGAAGTTTTTAAGAAAGTGCATGGTCCTTTTAGCAAAATGTCTGAAAGAAAACATGTTTCAAAGACTCTGGGGGCTTTTATTAAAGTTTTAAACTCAGAAAACATTATTTTAAATGTTCAGGATAAAACATATAATATTTTCTGTTAAAAATTTATTCGAAACATTTTAGAAAAATGAGTATAGGACCTATATGCAATAAAAGGACCAGAAAGTAATTTCAGAAGGACCTATTTGCAAGAAAAACATAAACTCCAGATTTTATTTAAAATAAAAGTTTTTATGCTTTTAAAACTAAAAAAGAAGGACGACGGTCGCCAGCGACGGAGCTCGCCGCCGACGACCGCCGGAGGAGGGCAAACAAGGCCTTCCCGTGGTCCGATCTTAGATCAGGCTTCACGAGAGGCAAGAAGGAGAGGAGAGGAAGACATCCAACGGAGTGGATGGGCAATCCAGCGGTGGGAACGGGCCTCCCACCTACCTCACCGTCGAGGTGCTCCGGCGACGACGTCGGGGAAGAAGATCTCCTCCAGAGGCTGCGGCGTGACTTTCAGTGGCTGCGGGGACTTCTCGGAGGCTCTCATGTCTTCAAGATTGGAAGGAAGGCTGACGGAGCAGCGAGGAAGCATCTCCAGCCATCGGCGATCCATCTCCGGCGAGGGGCGTCGCTGCATCAACCGAGGCTCGAGGAGGGGTTGCTGGAGGTTCTGGAGTGCTCGTGGGGTGCAATGGAGCGATCCTAGAGGCATGGAACAGCGTGGGGGCTGGAGGCTCACAGTCGACCTCTGGACTCCGTCGTCTTCTCCGACGACGGCGGGATCCAGGCGATTCTCCGGCGATCTCGGCACGGGCTTCTGGAGCGGCGGCGTGGCTACGGCAGGGCACGGCGAGCTCCGGGAAGACCAGAGGAGGAGGAGAGAGGGCTCGAGGGTCCACGAGACTTCCTGGATTGCCCCCCTCCCCACCTCTGTTGTCGGAGTTTGGCGACGGCGGGGCACCGGAGGGTGATCTCGATTAGAGAACACCTCTGGATCGCTTGGGATCGCACCAAAAACAGAGAAGAGGACCTAGAGGCTACAATTCAGACAATTAGAGTGATCGGGGATGTGTACCTGGCTGGAGATTGTCGCTGGAGCTCTAGAAGCAGCGGTTGGCTCTCTACTCCTCTGCTTCACGCTCTCCGCTCGGAATTCTCTCCCTCTCGTCGCTGGAATCGCTGGCTCTCTTCTCCTCTTGCGGTTGTAAAACTTTTTGTCCAAAAGAAGAAGCTCTAGTTCTCTGCCACCTCTCCTCCTTATATAGGTGACGGTGACCCCAACGAACCCAACTAACATGCCGTTTCTCCACTAGCAGAAACACTAACCAACTCACCCACTTCCCAACCAAATCCGTAACAGCCTAACCAATTAACAGAAAGAACCAACAGTTGCCCACATGTTGCTCCCTTGGTTGCCGACAAGAATCAACGGCGATCCAAGCTCGCCGGTGGCTGATCCAATGGCTGGCTGCTTGGAAGATGATGATCCAATAGAGCTCGATCTGATGATGGGCTTAGCAAGGAGGTGTGAGCTCTGGTTTGTGAGAAATCAGTGGGGAGGAGTGAAGTCCATGGTTAAATGAGAGAATTTAGTGGAGAAGAAATGGAGTGTGGTTGCATTTGAAGAGATAACTTGTATTTTTGAGTAAAAATTCATAAGTGAAGAAGAAAAGTAACAGTATTAGAGAGGAATAAATGAGTGTTGGGTTGGGAGAGCAAAAACAACAAGTGGACTAAGCCATTATGGGCTTTGGGCTCAATTTGGGCTTTAATGGGCCTATGTGGGCCTTCATGGGCCCAATGGGCCTTGTGGACCACCATGGGCCTAATGAGCTTCAATTGGGCCTAACAGGCATTAATGGGCACAAATGGACTAAATGGACCAAAATAGGTTTTGTGGGCCCATGTGGGCTCAAATAGGATTTAATGGGCCTCATGGGCCTATGTGGGCCTTGTGGGCCACCATGGGCCTAAATGGGCCAAAACAGGTCTTGTGGGCCCAAGTGGTCTCAAATAGGGTTCAAGCTCAGCCACCACATCCTTATCCTGCAAAATTGGGAAAATTGGGGTGTCTACACCATCCTTGTGAAAATTGCATCGTTTTTTTCTATTACTTTTAATTTGCATTTTTAGTCCTATTATGCATATTTTATCACCATTAGATCCCTACTTCCATATTCTTTTTACATTTAAATCCTGGTTATTTGCATTTAATCCTTGAAATGTATTCAAATAAGTTTTCCCCTGTAAAATTGCATTCTGAACCCTAAAATATTTAAAAAACACACTGGCCATCATAAAAATCAAGTTTTCTTTACACTTATGTCCTAACCATTTGCATTTAACCCCCAGAACTTTTAAAACTGAGTTTTCACTATGAATTTTGCATTTTAAACCTCAAGAAACTTCATAATTGCTCTGACCAACATAAAAGCTCAGCTTTTGTCACAATTAGATCCTGGAATTTTGCAGAAAGGCCCCTGAATTCACATAAAAGCATTTTTGAACATGAAATTTACATTTTGACCCTTGGATTATTTCTAAATTCCTCATTTAGGGTTTTTTAATGTTTTCCATCATATTTTGGGCTATTTTACATCCTTGTTCTGCATTTAATCAAGGAATCCACTTGCAAATCAAGTTTTCACTGAGATTTGATCTTTTGCCCTGCATTTTGGCTGCATCTGCACTTATGTAAATTTTACACTTTAGTCCCTGACTTTTCAGGAAATTATCTAAGTGCAATTTTTGCACCCTTGTGCCACATTGACACTGGACCCGTCATTTGCATGTCAGAATAAGGACCATGAACCTGCTTTTCATTTATTTTCTCGTTCTTATCGCGAATTTTGCGTTTTAGCCCCTATGTTTGCCATTTATTACATTTACATCCTTTTGGTGATTTTTCTTCTCCCTGTTTCTTGCAAATGATATTGCCCAGACATTTAGCATTCATTTTGACATAACTTAGTCCATGCATCACTCCCATGCAAGCACTTGTCATCTCTGGCCAACGAAAATGACCAAATTGCCCTTATGCCAATTTTTGAGCATGCATCTCGATCTTTACATTTAGTCTTGTCATGGCATACATATTAGCATGATTAGGGCATGATCCAGGTTTAGCAAACATTTATCTAGCCTTTAGCAAGCAATTAGACTAGAAAGACTAAGTTTCTCGGGCGTACGAGGGTGCCTAATACCTGCCTCGTGCGTAATAGGAATCCTTACCCATCCTCTGGTTAGCAAACATCTAGCCTTCTCATCTGCATCCCATGCATTCATCTTTTTGTGGTTTTCCTCGTCTTTCCCTTAAAAGACTAGGTGGCGACTCCTTTTTTCTTTTTTCTTCTATCCTATCCTTGCGCCTTCGCCATCTCGGCATGGCAGTGGTATCCTCCCCACCCCTCCCTCCGGGTTGGGCACGGTCACAATCCCCAACGGTCGTCGATGGCGGAGCTCTGTCGTCGGCGGCCGTCGTTTCTTTTCCTTTTTAAAAAAATAAAATAAAAATAGTTTTCTTTGAATAAATTTCCGTAGCTTTTGTTTTGTTACATTTAGGTCCTTCTGCTCTTGCATGTAGGTCCTTCTGCTCTTGCATGTAGGTCCTTCCTCTTACAGTTAGGTCCCTGCACATTTTTTCTTTAAATTTGTTGGATAAAGTTTTAACTGAAAATATTGCATTTAAGCCCCTGATCTTCATGAAAATTCTTCTGAATGCATATTTCTCTGTTAAAATTGCAAGGTAAACCCTGGGAATTCAAATATCTGCACAGATGTGGTTTAAATTGCATTTTAACCCTTTAACTTTTTTGAAGTTACTTTGAATGCATATTCCTCTGGTTAATTTGCATTTTAGCCCCTAAACTTTTCTGAAATTATTCTGAATGCATGTTTTGATGGCATAATTGCATTTCAACCCCTAGGAACCTTCAATTTGGCTAGAAATGCATAGATTTGCACATTTGACCCCAAATTTCTTCAAAATTACATGAAATGTGTTTTTCCATGTTTTCTTTGATGATTTAGCTTCAAAATTTTGATTTTCATTTAGAATTTGGATTTTTTACGCAAAGGCCCATGGAATTTTCATTTTCACACTCTTGCACGCATTTTACACATTTTGTTCAAATTTTCCTAATTTGAATTTCTCGGATTTCTTCAAATTTCTACTGATTTGTGAGACGCTTTCCGAGAATTTCTTGATTTTTACGATTTTCCTTATCGCCCAAGGGCGTACAGTAAAACGGCATTCTTATTGCCTACATTTGACCCATGGATTAACTTTTTCCCTTTTATTCATTTCTTCCCTTTGATTTGGCATGTTTTTTCAGTCATCTTTAGCATGAGCATTCAAAATAGGCAAGCACGCACCCATAGACCATTGGCAAGTAGGAAATCTAGAAAGACCGAGTTTCTCGGGCGCATGGGGGTGCTTGACCCCTTCCCCATGTGTAACAAGAATCCTTACCCTTTCTCTGGCTCGCATTCATTTGTGCATTTCATCCATTAGGCACGGGGCATACATGTTTTCTTCATCTTGTTTGCTTCTTGGTTTCCTTATGTGTTTGGTTTTTCTCGTCTTTCCATTAAATGACTAGGTGGCGACTCCTTTCCTTATCCTTTCCCATTCTTCCTTGGTGTTTCCGAGTCTAGTCTTCTTCTTCGGATTCACCATCTTCGTCGTGACCGTATCGGGGCTCCTCGAGTGCTTCCACGCACCCGATAGAGGATAGCCGCGCAGGGTTCCACTAGCATGGTCACAGGAACTGGTGACTCCACTAGGGAAAACCAGGTTCTAGCTTTCATTCTGGTTTCCTTACTTGTCTTTGGTCTGTTTACTTCATGTTTTGTTTGCTAGTTCTATTTGCTTGTACATATTTGACTGAACATGACTTTTTGTGTCTTTTTACACTATTGCTATGCCACTACACATGCACATGACTTAATTCATGCTTTGTTCGTCGATACTTGCTTTTATTCACCTACTTGTGAGCATTACACCAGCACATGCCATGTTCATGCCTTTTGCTTGTTGTTTAACTTTTTGGATGCCATGATTGTGTGTTTTTTCCCTTTTATTTGAATTTGCCATGATTAGGAGAGTAGAGACATGTTTTCCTTCCTATCTGGTTAAAATAAAACACACAAACTCAGACGAACAAATAATAAGGCATAACTAGAGACAAATGCTCACAATTCCCATGGTTTAATAAAATGCAAGTAAAAGACACAAAAGTGTATCACATGATTGATCATATAGGGCATGCATCTTCTCCTTTGGGTCCACCCATAGTTTGCGAAAAGCAATCCTAACAGTCTGTTCTATTGTTTGGCGTAGGGCGTGTTGCTAGTTTGTCCCCCCTTGTTTGGGGTCTTGTCGGTGCTAGTAGAGGGTACAGCTCCATGCTACTGCAGGAGACGAGGCCACCAACACACCACTCGTTCATTGTCTGCGCTTTAGCCAAGATTTAGAACGGGAACCTACTTTTCTGACCAGAGTCGAAACCCAAACCCATGAGTTCGTCCCATTTGGTCCACTCCATGTGGGACATGCATGGTGAGAGAGAGCATGTTAGTAGCATTCATGTGCATGTGTGCCATTCATGTGCGAGTTCCTAGGTCTGAGCCTAGGAGTTCCTCTCTATGACCTCAGTCTTGAGGCACTATTCTCGACTGTCTTCTCTCGAGCTATTCGTCACTTTCAACGATAGCTCCTCGTAGGCGTCATCCTCTCGCTTGCAATCACAGCCCCATCCTTACCCGTTTGCGGACTGTTATGGCCCAACAAGCTTCTGAGATCTTTGCACCAACTTCTCTGGAGGGGATTCCTGTTTCTGCCCCTCCCTCTTTTACTTTGACATCAGTCATTCCATCTTCACTCCATGATAGCCATTTTCAGGCACTTGGATTTCCTTGTTCGCCGGTTTCGGGATACTGGTAGACCCTTATTGGTCTGGAGCCCACGGCTGAGGCAGTTGCCATGACTACCTCCAAGGCATTTGATCTGATGATGCCCTGTCTTTCAGTTAACCCCCTTCCACTTGACACTCAGCTGGCTGTGATTGCTTCATTAGTAGGAATTCGACCTGTAGCATCTTTGAACTTCCAGCCCCCTATGACATCCCTACCGCTTGCTCTTCCAGCCCTCGGTACTGCTACCGATGGTTCTATCACCATGCAAACTCAGTAACTTCTGGCCCTTGCGTAGAAATTGCAAAACATGGCCTTCTCTTTGGATCCCACTCTGACTGCGCCTGTCTGTCCCATTCCCGAGGATCTTGCTCCGCCTGCTTAGGCATTTCACGTTGCACTAGTCACACCACCACTGCAGCCGTCGCCACAGCTTCTCGCTGTCCCGACGACGGGCGTTGCTACTCTTCCAATAGCATCACTACCACAGCATGCATAACATGTTCCTCCCTCTATTGGTGGTCCGCCTTTTGGGCTAGCAGGAGTACACCGGCCTATGAACCCGACCATACCGGTTCAGCAGCTGTTGCTCCCACACACTACAACACACCACACATAGCATAACATTTCTATACCCTTACATCAGGTACAAGCTTCAGCATGCACACCACCACAAATAGCACACATGCACGGGTACGCTTGTCATCACACCACGACACCAGGTGGCGAGATGATAGATCTAAAGGAGCACACGGGTGCTATAGACACAGCGTACACGAGACCCGCCCCGGTTGCACACTCAATGTCAACAGCAACTCCCATTGCACTTTTCGCTAGGATGAATGACCTTGAGAAAGCTCTACGACAAGTGTAGGGTGGGGACCACCAGTCATTCTCCATTCGGGACCTCTGCTATTTCCCAGAGGCGATACTCCCTCCATACATCCATATCCCAGAATTCAAGAAATTTAATGGGAAAGGCAGCCCAATTTCACACCTTTGGGCATACTGTGGCGATCTTGCTCAACTACAGGCTGACGAGAGACTTCTCATTCGCCTTTTCTAGAAAAGTCTTACAGGTCCAGCTCTAAAATGGTTCACATCGCTGGATATGTCTACCATAAAGACCTAGAATGAACTGAACCAAGCTTTTCTGGAGTAGTACTCTTTTAACCTCGACATGGTCCCAAAGCGTGAGGACCTGGTCGCCACCAAGTAGAAGCCCCACCAGTCGTTCGGGGAGTACGTTAGGCACTGGCGAGCCCTCGCTTTACAAGTGCACGATAGACCTTCTGACGAAGAGTCTATCGAAATAATAATTTGAGGGGCACAGCCAGCCACTAAGGCTCTGCTAAGCATCCAGCCCATTACCACCTTTGCATCCCTGATCAAAGCTGGCACCCATGTTGAGAGCTCACTAAATAGCAGATGTTTCCTTGCATTAGCAGCATTCGTAAAGCAGACTATGGCTTCAGGCGGAACCAGCAACAACAACGGATCCAACATTGGTTATGGCCAGAAGAAGGATTCTGCAAGGAATGCTGTGGCATACGTAGGAGCTCTTGTTATGCCAGCCAACGTGGTGGGCTCACCAGCTCAGAATCAGGTTGTTTACTCCCCTACACCTAGAGCACCATGCACATCACAAATCACTACCACTGCTGAGCTAGTCTACCAGCCAGCACTGACAAGGCAGAGGCGCTACCCAGGGTCAAGACGACCTCCACGCTCTGAGAGGGGCCTCACTTTTTTGGTTGAGCCTCTGAGTGTTGTGTTCCCTAAGGTGGCATCGCTCCTGAAGCTTTCTGAAATCTGCCCACCGCCAAACCAGCTTTTGCCATGGTTTAAGGCGGATTTATATTGTAGTTACCATAGAGTCGCGGGGCATTCTACAGGTAACTGCTATACACTCCGGAATGCTATTCAGAACTTGATTGACCGAAAGGTCATCAGTATTAACACACAGGAGGTAGAGTCCAGGCCCACTGCATAGACACCTCATTCATCTACATCCACATCGAGCAACATAGTCAATCGGCCTTTGCCTGAGCATGCGCCCGGAACCTCGAGAGTTTGTTTCCTTTCTTCGGATGAGGTTGAACCTTTTGATCCTTCTCTCCTCATCCATGATGTTTTAGAACCGTTCTCTTATCAGCTGAGTCAATCCTTCATTGAAGCTTCTAACTTTGTAGTCAATATGATCCAATTAACTACCTAACCATGGTGTACGGCTACCAGACCTACCATGCAATCCACCCCATCAACAATTAGCCTACTAGCCAAACTGAGGCATGACCTAACTCACCAAGCTCCAATACCTACTCTGCCAGTTTCAGTCCTAGTGGAATTGAGGGCCCATGCTCCTATGGTCATCAATTTGACACAAGATACTCACCACATGCCTTATAGTTATACCACAGAAATGTGTGCTGAGGTAACGTAGTCGGGAAGGGTATACAAGGCCCCGGTCCCAGCAAACAAAACCAGTCAGCCTGTGACTTCATCCTTCCAAGCAAAAGACCATATTCCTAGTCCAATCCCTGAAGAGACAGTCACAAGAGCTAACCCCACCGTCAAAGTTGACCCACTTGTAGCCGACATCACTGCCCAGCTAAAAAAGGTCAAATCAGACATCTCCATCTAGGACTTAATCCATACTTTGGCCGAACATAGAGAGGCATTTCTCTGAGTTTTTCAGGCCACTCATGTTTCTTCAACCATACAACCATCGGCCTTGGAGAACATGGTAGGGATGATAGCCACGCTAGAGGTCATTTCTTTCTCTAGTTCCAAGCTTCCTCCAGTAGGGACTAATCATAACTAGCCCCTATTCATCACTGTGCAATACCAATATTTCCTCATTCCTCTCACTTTGGTAGATAATGGCGTCAGTTTGAACGTCTGCCCCTTACAAACCTTAAGTCAGGTCGACTTTAAATCGAAGGACATTACTCTTGTAGTGAAAGGAATGACGGCATTCGACAACACGCACCACGATACCATAGGGATCTTAATCATTCCTTTATTCATTGGTCTTGCTCGTTTCGAGGTCGAATTCTATGTTGTTGAACTTGAGCCGTCTTTCAATCTTTTGCTTGGGCACCCTTGGCTCCACAAGCATCAGGTTATCCCCTCAACCCTTCACCATACGATTAAGTTCCACTAGAACAACAACATTGTTGTTGTAATGGCGGAAAATCTTGAAAAGGAGAGGGTTGAGGCAGTCACTTAAGTGTCGCTCCATACTGTCCATTTTGACTCCAAACCTTCTGATGTGCTCTACCATGTCGACCGTTTTGAATCGGTCAATTTTATTCCGATTCTCGAGCGTGCCAGTCATTTGGCCACTTTTGGCAACCCCTTTTTGATGGTTGAGAATCTATGTCAAAGATGGGGATACGAGAAGGGAGCACCTCTCGGGCGGAATGGCCAAGGAATCGCCGAACCAATTGCCGCAGAGAGAAGTCGTGAATTTGAAGGACTAATGTGACCATGCCGGTGGAACCTTGCACGACTCTCCTCTACCGGGTGCGTGGAAGCACTCAAGGAGACCCGATATGGTCACGACTAAGATGGTGAATCCGGACAAGAAGACTAGACTCAGAGACACCAAGGAAAGATGAGAAAAGATAAGGAAAGGAGTCACCACCTAGTCTTTTAATGGAAAGAAGAGGAAAACCAAACACACAAGAAAGCCAAGAAGCAAACGGGATGCAGAAAACATGTGTGCTCCGTGCCTAATGGTTAAAATGCACAAATGAATGTGGGCCAGAGAAAGGGTACGGATTTTGGTTACACATGGGGAAGGGGTTAGGCACCCCCATGCACCGGAGAAAACTCAGTCTTTCTAGGTTTCCTACTTGTCAATGGTCTATTAAATGTGTGCTTGCTTATTCTAAATGTTCATGCTAATGATGACTGGAGATAACATGCCAAATCAAAGAAAAGAAATGAAATAAAGGGAAAAAGTTAATCCGAGGGTCGAATGTAGGCATTGAGAATGCCGCTTTACTGTACGTCCTTGGGCGATGAGGAAAATTGCGAAAGTCGAGAAATTCTCGGAAAGCATCTCGCAAATCAGTAGAAATTTGGATAAATCCAAGAAAATCAAATTGGGGAAAATAATCCTCGTTCGGGACAATGTCGCCGACAGCCATCAATCTTCTTTTCTTTTAAAAAAACGAAAAAATAACTTTCTTTAAATAAAACTTCTATTATTTTTTATTAGTTACATTTAGATCCTTTAGCTTTAGAGTAATCACACGACGATTCATGGTGGTGTATTGGCTGATGTTCTCAAACTTCGTGTCAAGTTTCTATCCTACCTATGACCACGCTGGTGGAACACTGCACGACTCTCCTACATGAGTGGAAGCACACGAGGAGTCTCGATACAGTCACGGCGAAGATGGTGAATCCGGAGAAGAAGACTAGGCTCAGAAACACCAAGGAAAGATAAGAAAGGATAAGGAAAGGAGTCGCCACCTAGTCTTTTAATGGAAAGACGAGGAAAACCAAACACAAAGGAAAAAAAATCCAAAAGGAACCAAAGCGAAGAAAACATATGCATGCTTCGTGCCTAATGGACGTAGTGCACAAATCAATGTAGGCCAGAGAAAGGGTAAGGATTCTTATTACGCATGGGGAAGGGATTAGGCACCCCCATGCGCCCAAAGAAATAGGTCTTTCTAGGTTTCCTACTTGCTAATGGTCTATTGTGTGTATGCTTGCCTATTCTGAATGCACATGCTAAAGATGACTGGAAAACATGCCAAATCAAAGAGAAGAAACGAACAAAAGAAAAAATGATAATCCAAGGGACAATGTAGGCATTGCAAAAGCCACTTTACTGTATGCCTGTGGGCAATGAGAAAAATCGTGAAAATTAAGAATACTTGGAAAGCGTTACGCAAATCAACGGAAACTAGAAGAAATCCAAGAAAATCAAATTGGAGAAAATAATCCTCATTCGGGTCAATGTTGACATTATCAAGCCTGTTAATGTACGCCCTCGGGCGATGGAAAACCAAATCAAATCAAAGTCGCAAAAGTCAGAAGAAATTCGGGAAACGATTTGAAAACCTTTTTGAAATGAGTCATAAATATGAGCGTGAAGCATGGAAAAAAGGCAAGAGAAAATATGCACGAAAAGGGAAACAAAATGTACAAAATGCATGTGAGAGTGTAAAAATGCAAATTCCATGGGCTATTGTGCAAAATTCACATGTTCTGAGTGAAAACTGAAATTCTAAAGCTAAATCATCAAAAATACATAGGAAAACACATTTTATGTAATTTTGAAGAAATTAGGGGTCAAATGTGCAAAACTATGCATTTTTGGTCAAATTCAAGATTCCTAGGGTTCAATAAGCAATTTTGCCAGTAAAACATGTATTTAAAACAATTCTAAAGTAATTCAGGGTTAAATGTGCAAGAAGATAGTATTAAGTTTGAAACAGGAAATTTCAAGGACTGACATGCAAATTTTCCCTAGAAAACATGCATTTAGTGAGAAATCAGTGAATCTCAAGGTCTAAAATGCAAATTTTGAACACATCTGAGTATATATTTGAACATCCAGGGTTTAACTTGCAATTATGCCAAAAAATTATACATTAAGAACAGTTTTAGTAAAGCTCAAGGGCTTGTATGCTAAAATGCTTGACTTAAATGTATTAATGCCTGGAAAACATTAATAAGAAAGCTCACGGGTCACACTGCAATATTTCAAAACAAAAATTATTAAAATGATTAAAAATTCTGTGCAGGGGCCTAAATGTAAGAAAAAAGGACCTATGTGTAAGGAAAAGAAAAGCTCACAAGTTTATTCAAAAGAAAACTATTTTTTAATTTTTTTTTATGAAAAAAGAAACGATGGTCGCCGGCGATAGAACCTCGCCGTCGTCGACCGCATGGGATGCCCTTCCAGAGCATCTCAATGCGTGATCATGCATCAAACTCCACCGGGAGCAAGAGGAGTGGTAGAGGAAGAGATCCACCGGTTTGGATCAGAGGCTCGATGGTTGGAATTGGCCTCCCACCTCCCTCGTCGTCGACGCAACTCCGACGACGACACTGAGGAAAAAGGTGGCTGCAGAGGTTGCTGCGCTGTGGTTCGAGAATCCTAGAGGCTTGGGGATGCTGAGAGGATGATTTACCCTAGCTCATAGGCGAGAATGGCATCATCCCCCTCCTTCCCGATCCTGCCTGCCGTCGGTGTTTCTTTCTCCAGTGAGCTTGGCTGCTGGGGCGATCTGGGGCACGAAATGAAGTCTTGGCTACTCCGGAGTGCTGGGGTGCATCGTGGAAGGTTCCTGGATGCCTGGAGTGACGCGGTGGGGCTGGAGTTGACGATTTGAGGCTTACTGTTCACCTTCTTCGACGGGAACGGCGAGGAATCGTGACTGTGGCAAGCGACTTCTGGAGGCTGGTAGCGGATGTTCCACGGCGTCCCGAGGGGTGGAGAAGCAAGAGGAGAACCAAAGGGAGAGGATCGAGCACTTTAGGACACGAATTGATCACTAGATTCATGCCCCCACCTATGTCACCGGAGAACAGCTCTAGTGACGTCTGGAACCTTGATTCCAGCAAGGGAAACCCTCTGACACTACTAGAATCGACTGGGGAAGGAAGAAGGAGATCCAGGAAACTATTTTGGAAAAAAATTGAGGTCTGTGGAGGGCATACTTGCGAGGACGGAGGTGTTGGTCACCGGAGGTCACTGGAGCTCACCAGAGGTGGCTTGAAGCTGGAATTCTTCCCCTCCCCGAGCTTCCTCTCTGATCCTGTACCTCTCTGGTTGCTTTAGTTGAGAGAAAATAGCTTGGTGGCTCCTATTTGGATTTTTCCAAGTTTTTCTCTCCTTTTTCTTCTTTTCTTTCCCCTTTGCAAATTGGGGGGGGGGGGGGGGGGGG
>JAMKQA010048014.1:0-13391 GCA_024699735.1 Posidonia australis | reverse complement strand
AATCATAAGCAATTTGTCTTTTCAAAACATTTATCAAAACCATTTTCCATTCATAAAGCTCTTTGCAAATCACATGCAATATGCATCAAATCATTACCTGTGGTCTTTAAACCCACACATTCTTTCATGGTCTTTGCACCACGAAATCCCCCCTCACATGGGTCCATATCCATACACAGAAGCCACACTCCAATATCTCATGGAAAACATCATAAAAAACAACATACTTGCATGCATCATCTTACATGTCATTCCATGCATTTCATACATTTATCATGTATTTATCCATATTTAATCATCATTTTTCTATGCATTTTCGATACTGGCTCAGGGTCCTGATTTGGCATACCGAATTCCGTTCCGGTCGATCAAAATTCCCTGATTCGGTCGACCGAAGTATTTCGGCATTCCGAATCCCTGTCAGATAAACCAGTTCCCTGCTAGAACGGTCGATCGAAATCATCCGGTCGTCTGAAATCCCCTGATTCGGTCGACTGAAATGCTTCGATCGTCCGAATCAGTGATCCAGGGAACCACTTGGGAGCATTTCGGCATACCGAATCCAAATCGGCATACCGAATTTCTGCGATTGCAGAAATATCCCCACTCTTCGCCGTTTCTTCTCCCCAAAGTGGGAGTAAGGATCAGACCCATCTAACATGTCACAAAAATTACCAATAAAACATGGGGTGTAAACCTTCAAGTCTACTCCAAAACCCCTCAAACAAAACATGAATACATTAAGCATGATGTTCTAAGGAAAATCACAAAGGCGGAAGACTCATTCAACACAACTGTAGCATGCTTCACATTAACTATCAAAATCCCATAAAATTAGCCACGAATCGGCATCATATGACCACAAACACATGATTCAACACATTCCCAACATTTCCATATTTTTAATGATTTTTAACATGATTTCCATGATTTCTCCCTCTAAAGCCAACATGCCTCAACTAATGGAGGAAGACAGAAGGGGAAACGGTAGTGAAACGCGTACCTGGCTTCGACGAACCTCGCATGCCCTCCAACACTGGCGGGGCATAGCACCGGCCTTCCCAACCTTCGCGCGAGCTCCTCCGACGTGCGACTCCTCCACAGCCACCACACTCCCTCTCACCCTCTCTCTGGTCCCTCTGCTTCTCCCCCATGCCGCACACCTCCTCTTAACACCCCCGACGCCTGTGGGCGCCTGCCATGCCGGAATCCCACTGACGTCCACCAGCTACGCGTAGCTCTGGACAGAGGGGACGGAACGAGCAGCCCTCCCCCACTAGGTTTCACGAGATCGGGAGATCGGTCACGGGCGTGGAGAAGACGGGAAAAAGGGCACTGCTCCAGTTGGATTTTGACCAGGTCCAAGCCCAAGCCCAAGTTGGTCCACCACAAACACAGCTCCCAATGCAGAACCGACTCACTAGCCAAAGAAAACACACCACAGGGGAGAAACCAGGGGCACAAAAACACAGAGGGAGCCCACAGCCAACAACCACAAACTGGATTTACCATTAATAAACCATACACAAATAATTACAAGAAATTCCATGGTTTATATTAAATGGAAAAGAAAACCAGGCACAGATGTTACATCAACCCTTTTAGGGAGGTGTAAAATAGATAGAAAGTAGGTGGGGATGGCAGAAAGGACAGAGTTAACCAAAGTTAATCTTCCACTAAGAGATAGATGTTTTGCCTTCCAAAGAGACAATTTTTTAGAAATTTTATCAATCACTGGAGTCCAGTCATTGAAGGTGGCTTTCCTAAAGTGCAAGGGAAGTCCTAGGTATATTACAGGCAGAAGAGAAGCGTCGCAGCCAAGTATTTGAGCTGATCTTTTGATTAATTCATTTGATACACCTATTTCAGTGAGGGAAGACTTCTGGAAGTTAATTTTCAAACCAGAGCAATACTGGAAACAACACAGAATTCTCTTAATATTAATTATATTTTCCTCACTTGCAGCCAGAAAAAGGATGTTGCCATCAGCATACTGAATGTTCACTATATTAGGGCCTCCATGTGGGATTTGGATTCCTGTTATCAACCTAGAGTCTACAGCAAGAGAGAGCATTCTATTGAGAATGTGTGTAACAATGATGAATAAGAGAGGTGACAATGGATCACCTTGCTTCAAACCATAAGTAGATGGGAAAAAACCTTTAAGGGAGCCATTGAGTAGAATGGAGAACCTAGCATGTGTGATACACATCTTTATCCTGTTAATCCATGTGGTGCCATAGCCTAAACCAGCAAGAGAATCCAATAAGAAGTCCCAATTGACATTGTCAAAAGCCTTCTCAAAATCTAATTTGAAGAGATACCCAGGAGTACTTGTCAATTTCATGAAGTGTAAAGTTTCTTGGGCTACCAGGAGAGAGGAGAGATCAGTGTCATCAAATAATAAAAGGGAAGAACTATATTCAAAAGAAAGATACAAACCATATGACCTAATACAAACTCAAGAGAAATGATGATAGCAAACTACTCTTGGTAGTCTCCCAATAATCACAAAAGGATAAAAGATAAAACCATA
The DNA here is from genome assembly GCA_024699735.1 of Posidonia australis. Taxonomy (NCBI): domain Eukaryota; kingdom Viridiplantae; phylum Streptophyta; class Magnoliopsida; order Alismatales; family Posidoniaceae; genus Posidonia; species Posidonia australis. The sequence goes on along the minus strand of JAMKQA010048014.1, from coordinate 10,855 downwards.
ATTTACTAGTGACTGTATGTCAATATACGAGTAAGTGGTTCATGGAAATGGCTAATGGGCCCCATCATGATCTCCATGAGTCACATGGCCGATTGAATAGGTGCACGCCTTGGAAGTAATGCCTACTCAACAAATCTCACCTTGATTATAGTTCTCGTTACAAGAAAAATTTAGAACTATAAGAATATATATTCTCACAATGTTTTCGTCTAGTCCTCGTAATGTTCTCGTTAAAGAACTTTGCTAAGAATATTGCGAGGAAACATTATCCTCGTAATAGAGGTCATCACTAAATCGCATTTGCAAGGACATGTCCTTGCTATATGCACGCTAAATGTTTGACAAGGGCTTTACAAGGACTTATTTTTTCGTCATGTGTTCGTTACTTTCTTGCGAAGTGCTTGCAATGTCCTTATGAAACATTCAACAATAAGAAAAATAAGAGAAATGGTGAGGATATTATAAGGAAATATTTTCACAATGTCTTTGTTAATCTGGAAGAAAATGGGAAAAAAATTATTTGAAATAACAAGGACGTTTCTTGACAATGTTCTTGCTATTTCTGAATGTGACAAAAAAAGAAGCAACAACAATGATAGAATTACCTTAAAATACCTACTAAATTGATTTTCAAATGCAATCACAAATATATTAAACCTCACATTAGACATTCATACATTCCATAACAAAAGTACTAATTAATTAAAATTATATGAAATGGTTTAGATATCAACGTAATATCCATACAATACAATACTAAATATACAATACAACATCTATTTATAGTGATACAATACAATGCTAATCATGAACTCATCTTCTTTATTTAACAACTAGCTTTACTTTACATTTGGATGAAGATCTACGGATGAGATAGTTGCGAGTATATGCCTCATAATGCTCCGATGTATTATCACTTGACCAATCGTCCTTCTTCCAAGTGTATCTCTCAAAAATCTTAGAAAACAAACTTACAATATGTTACAAATAATAATGATTATAGAATAAGGTTTAATTCAACATGACAAATGTATATCGAAAATTTCAAAATTTAGATAAAATATGAAATTCTACATAAAACATTATTGTATATATCCCGTTTTTGCATTTCTAAGAGTTAATTGAGAATAAAAAACTTTGAGGCACCTTAAGTCACACAACTAAGGGTTTTTGACATGTTTTCATATTTTCCATGATTTACCTAAAACCATTACTTGATGTGACATCTGAGCCTGATTATCCATTTTTACTTGTAAACCATGTAATTAATTGCAATATTTTATATAATCTATTATTCCTTGGATGTGTGGGCTTGCGATTGGCTTGTTGTGCTCCTTCTTGTGATTTGGGACCAATGTGGAGTCCGATTTGAGGATGCACAGTCGCCTTGGTTTACGTGTCCATCTTTTCTTCCTTTTCTTTCCTTCTTTTTCTCTCTCTCTCACGAGCCATACCCTTCCACCCATTCCCCGTCTTCTTCTTCCTCTTCTTCCACGCCCGTGCCACCAAAGATGAAGGCTCGTGCCTCCCCATCTCCTCTAACGGGATGGATGGTCGGCGCTATGTGGGAGGAGGCAGAGATAAAGAGAGGGAGGTAGGAGTGGGCAAAGGTGGAGTGCGGTGAGAATGGAAAGGAGGAGGAGAGAGAGCAGACGACGCGCGGCTGAGGAGGAGCAGGTTGGGGTAGATCACCGGGGGAGGAGACTCGCTGGGGAGTGAGGAAGATCGCCGAAGTGCCACTCGAGGTACGCTGCCCTACTCCTTGCTTGTTTACATACTCCCAGTAGATTATGTTAAATGTACGAAATTGAGATGAAATGCATGTCAATTCTTAGGAAAATCATAAATGGATGAAAATGTGATAAATAGCATGAACATGTAAAAATCTTGCGGTTAGGATGGATATTGGTGGATTCGTAAGGATTTGTGGGATGTGAGCTACAGTAGGTTCAACTGAGCTCTTCCACTTTGTGATTTTTGTTTGAATCACATAGTTGATGGGTAGAGGAATGGTTTGAGGGGTTTTGAAGTAGACTCAAGGGTCTATGCCCCAAGATTTATTGGGAAATTTTGGTGTGTGTTTGGGAGGTCCGATTGAGGCTCCCACCTTAGGCGATTTTCGCCACTTGGAACACGGGTGTGCCCTATCTACAAGAAATTCGGTATGCCGAAATCTTGACAGATTGTGCCAGGACCCTTGGTTTCGACAGACCGAAATCTCTCTGTCAATCGAAACAGGGGTTTTCGGTATACCGAATCAGTAACTTTTAGTATACCGAATTGGAATTCGGTCTACCGAGTTTACCCCCTAGCCTATATGAATTAATGGCATAAATGATGGAAATAAAAGGTTTTAAATGGACATTAAGCATGTCTTAATGATGTTTTCCCCATGTAATGACATGGAGGAATGTGGAACCCAAATAAATAGATTTGGGCATGGTTTTGGGTTTTAGACCCTATAAATGAACAAAAAGGTTGATTTTGTGTGATTTTTGGGCATGAGACCCAATTTATGATTTTAGGCATGGCTTTTGATGAGATGAGTTGGGACCCCAGTGAAGGGTCAAGTGTTGCATGGAGACAGATTCCTGCAATGAAAAGAATGAAATGGAAATGGTTTTGAAAAGAAAAGCTTAAAGAGTTTTGATAATGAAACCCTAATATTGTGTTAAGGAACCAGGGGGTTGGTGTCGACAACGTGGTAGGAGTATGAGGCTCCAATGAAACCAGTTGCCAGACACGACTATGGTTGCCGAGCTTGAGACAGTGTAGGCTGAGCTTGGGTCATGATACCTTGTTGTTCGGGTCACCGAGCTCGTGATGGTGTAGGCTGAGCCTAGGTTATTAAACCTAGTTGTTCGAGTCACCGATGGTGTAGGCTGAGCCTGGGACGTTGTACCTAGTTATTCGGGTCACAGATGGGGCGTCAGACAAAGACGTATCCCCGTGCATATATGAAAAAGAAATTGAGGCTGGTTGGTTGGGGCAGTGGCATCCCGCACGGGGAATTTCACCACGGCAGTGCAGGGAGGTAGGGGAAATGATGTCCTCGCCTACTGCTTGTGTGCCTGGTTACTCTTGATCAAGGTAACATCAATGAAGAAAAGTGGAAATGTAAAATGAAAAGAAATGTGGCTTGACCAGGATTGCACTTATGAATGGTCCTAAAATCCTGAGATGAAATAATGATGATGTTTTAACCAGTTACCAGCCAGTATTGATGATTTCATTTTTAAGCTTGAGAGGCATTGTGTTTTAGGCTGGATCTGGTCAGAGATATGAATTTTGAAAGTGTGATTTTGGGAAGAAATCCCAAGGATTGAAACAAAGGCATGTTTTTGAAAATGATTTCCAAATGCTTTCAAAAGAGAATGTAAATGGTGTGTTTCTGAAAGAGAATGTAGTTTTGGAATAAGTTTCCAAATGTTTTGAGAAAAGAAAAGAAAGATGGGTTTTGAAAAGAGTTTAATTTGAGATTTAATTCCCAAGTGATTTAAATGAAAATAAAAGGGTGCTTTAAAATTGGATTTTCAAAAGAAAACCAAGCTTTGAAATTTAAAATTTTGAGCTTTATAGTTTGCAGTTATTATGTGGTTTGTGTATTTGGGGCACGTACTAGGTGACTTAGATGTCACTCACACGTGCTTGTTTGGTTTTCAGGTGTAGTCATGTTCCAATGCATGAGTTAGAGCTCCTAGCCGCACATTGAGATCGTGAAGGTGAGCCTTAGTTACAGTTATTTAATATTTCTGTAATTAGTATAATTTTGCTTATGATACTGTGATTTAGTAGTGTTCCCGAGATCGGGGCGTTACACTTGATTTGCTATGGTAGAGTTAGCACACTTTAGCTAGTGGAAAGCTTGAGTATCCTGAACAATTTTATTTAGTGTGAGTTTGTAAGTTGCGGTAGAACTAACACTCCCACTCTATTCAAATTAGTGATTGATTTAAGTGTTTTAATGTTAAAAGAAATGTTTTTTATCATTTTATAGAATTTCTGAAGTTTTTCTGGACTTTTAATGCATCTCTTTGGATTAAGGTAAAAGACTATCTCCATGCCTTTATGAGCGACTATAGATCTCATCGCCACTTAGAATGATGGTGGGTCTTAGCGTTGATTGATCGGTGACTCATCTCATCACCATAAAGAGAGGCGATGAGAATCTCAACATTCTTTGTCATTATATTTTGTCATTCTTGACTTTAATTTAATATATGGATTTTTTATAAATTATTATCACATTTTCCCATACTTATTATTATTTCTACGATTTTCCTAACGTATATGATATTGTGGATGTTGATTTGGGGGTGTTAATGAAGATCATCGTCATGTCCACTCACTTCAACGACCTTTGTAATCGCCACTTGTCCTTTGCTTGTGTCAGCTGACAAGAAGCCTATGGGAGATGAGTTGATTTATTGATTTGGGTTCTCGATTCACTAGATTAACAATAGGGTGTTGTCCAGTGTTGTCCTCGTGCGATGTAGTATTCCTTCGCTTCAAAAACAAATACAGATTAGACTAGGTGTGGTAAATGGAATCAGGAAAAGAAATAAACAACATGACTAACTAGATTAATACTAATTAGAGGGTTGTCCCCGCATACATATGCCATGTGCTATATTAATAATATGCAATCGATTTATGTCAAACAAAAAATGTAATAGTTGGAAGATACTCCCTTCACTCTCGTATGCTATGGAGTGGATGAGGAAGTAGAGACCTGGTGGAGCTCCAAGATGTGCTTTGGCTTAGACAAGATGATCTCTAGTGGATCTAAGATACTTCCATGGGGATTTGGATAGAGTGGGGCTATAGCTCTCTCTCTCTCTCTTTTTCTCTTGGGTTTGAACTTACTCCTTAAGATTTAAAAATGTGCCTCTCCCTTAAACTCTTGACCTAGGGGTCAAGTAATAGAGTTTGAGGGTTCCAGATCTCGTCAATGATGAGTGGGAGACCAATGGCTAGGATTAAAATATTAAATATAGCAAAAACTCTCTTTTTAGATCTCGTTTACTATTGAACAAGCAACAAGATCGTTTAGCTGCCTCTAATAGAGGTGACGATGCTGAGGATCCCAGATTCAGCACATGTAGTGAATCAACAGCTAACTGGTATGAAATTTACCACGTCATCTAGTTGCCAGCCCATGTCGCGTTGAGAAACTAAAAAGGAATTATTTTGAAAATCAATATCCCAAAATATCTTCATGCAAATCTATTAACAGATAACAATCAAATCAATGATTTAAAATCACATTTGTAATAGAAAGATTTCAAATACATTGCAAATTTAATTTTAGACTTAAAATTTAAATAAATCAATTTTGAAAATTTAAATCTCTAATAATTACGAAAATATCTTTTAAAAATAAGGATAAATCAATTTTAACATAGATTGGCAATCATCTAGATACTTTGGATTTTATCTTTATTTTTTAGCATTATCTTGAATTAAATATAAGCTATAACATTAAAATGTGATAACTTATCATAAAATCTCATTTTTGGTAAAATAAAGATAGGTAATCTTAATTATCAAGTCATCCAAATTTTAATAATTTTCTAGAATTATTTCACATTTATAATAATTTATATGATATGCATTCATATTTAAATGTTGGAAAATTATAGAAATCACAATAATTATGGAAAAACACTCCAACACAGCAGAAACTAAGATGATTGTGGAGAAATTATCCAATCGTCGGTCGAAAAGAAAAAGAAAACTAAAGATGTCGTTGTATTGAAGGCTCACGCATGGAGGGGTTAAGCCGGTTTTGGAGCTATGTGTCACAGTCGGTGTCGAGACTATGTCAATCATGTAGAGTGATACTTCAATGAGGTAGAACTAAGGTAAATAAAGAGATAAGTGTTGTAGCTTCTTGTTTGAGAGCTTACTCAGATTGGAATAAAAGAAGATAGGGTTTCTAACATTCTTGAAGAATATTGCTTCATTAGTGCTCCACTTCCAATGCATGAGACTAAATGCATGGATGCATGATTCAAGCACAAAATGCAAATGTAGAGTCAACATACAATATGCAATGAATGGTCCATATGGTAGGTTAGGCTAGAGGGGTACGGGTGGTACAAAACCATATAGACATATGTAAGATGCGTGAATGCAATTTGTTGTGGTCAAGTGTTTTCGGTCTTTGAGCATGACCAGTACTCTTAGGAAAGAGTCGTCGTCTTACAACTCGACTTGATAAGTAAAGGAGTGCTATGAATAAAGAACTAGGTGAGGAGTGAACCCTTTCTTTGCCATACTTGGGTTTTGCCTCTTAGTTAGAGTTGTGTGTTTGTGTACATTGTTGGGACTCCAAAGGCGGGAGTCCGTTCTCGATGGGACTTGGTGCAGTGCCACGGTGGGTCTTGATGTAGCCTCACGGTGGAGCTTAATATACAACATGTGGTGGGCTAATACCTGCACACTTAAGAAAACTTGTTAGTAATCAAAGGAGGTACTGTTCCCTTACCTTAAAAGGATTGGCTAAGTTGCCTAGGAAAAGTATTATAGTGTAATCCTTGCTCCCCTATACTTAAGATTAGGTGGAGGGAAATAGTCTTGACCTCAGTAGGGGATGGAAAATTGGAGCCTAGTGGATGTCGATTGCGAGTCATCCGTGGTTTCTCTAAAGATCATTACATGGCAATGTCTTTGTAGAGAAAAACACATCGAAGCCATGATGGTACTGTAGACACCCCAATTTTCCCAATTTTGCAGGATAAGGATGTGGTGGCAGAGCTCAAACCCTCTTCAGGCCATTTAATTCATGAAGACCCATTTGGTCCATTTGGGCCCACCTAAACCCATCTGGGTCCATGGGGGCCCACAAGGCCCACATAGGCCCATAGAAGCCCATGAAGCCCACAAAGGCCCGCCATGGCTTAATCCACATCTTCTCCAATTTATATTTTCACCTATGTCTACCAAAATCAAACCATATTCCTTTTCTCCCTCAATTACCAAAGTTTTCCTACTAAATAATCAGAATTTCACATTCATCATCAATTCATCCACTGAATCCATCCATTTCTTCACTTGGTCAGCCCAAATCCAGTCTGATCCACCTCCTTATTGAGCTCACCATCTCGCCGTCGATCCAGGCAACAAGTCGGAGCACCCTCAGCCATCGGATGGCTCGCCGAAGAAGCCAGGATCGCCATCCATCTCTATCGGCGAGTAGGGGAGCAAACCGGAGCACATGGGGGACAGCCGTTGGCTGTCTGCTGAGCTGGCGTAACGACTGTTGGAGGTTGTTACTGTTCTGTTGGGTGTCGCGCGCTGAATCGGTTGCAGTTTGTTGGGTTCCGGTGCTCCTATATAAGGAGGAGGAGGCTAGCAATTCAGAGAAGGATTCAGAGCATTTCTTTCCACTCTCGTGAGAAGGAGAGCAGAGTTCAGAGTTCAGAGAGAGCAGAGAGCGAGAGGGGGAAACGAGAGCTCAAGGTGCAGTTCAGAGCTCCAGCGAGGTCCAGAGAATTCTCCAGCCAAGTACACCCTCCTCAGCCCTCTCTGATCTTCGTATTTAGCTTTCTACGTTTCCCTAAGTCTGTTCGTGTTGATTCCATCAAGACCAAAGGTTTCCTCTAGTCAGAATCTCTTCCTGGACTTCGCCGGAGTCGATCTCTGACGATCTAGGTTGGGGGACTGATCTAGGACGTTTCCTGGACCCCGAGTCCTCTCTCCTCCTCCTCTGGTCTTCCCGGAGCTCGCCGTGCCCTGCCGTAGCCACTCCGATGCCTCCAGACAGCCATGTGAAGATCGTCGAAAAACGTCTCCCGTAGCCGCCGTCGCTGGAGAAGAAGGCTCTGTCCGAGCCTACACACCGCTCCGAGCCACGCCGTGGTGCACCAGCCCAGTGGCGTCCTTCCTCAGCCTCCCGCAAGTGTGCCCAAGCCTCTGGATCCACGCTGCGAGCCCCCGACCGCTGCTGCAACGCTACTTGCCGGAGGAAGCCACGACGGCGACGGTCAGGCCACCACCTCGCTCCGCCAACCTCCGCGCCGGTCCTGAAATACCGCCCGACTCGTCCTTAACCCTCCGGAGGACCCAGATCGCAGCGTCGCTGCCTCGAGCGCCACCAGCAGCCATAGTTCCGTCGCCGGAGCACCTCGATGGCGAGAGGGGTGGGTGGCCCACTCCAGCCGTTGTGCCTCTGATCCAATCCGTTGGATCTCCCTAGATGTCTTTTTTCTTGCTTCTCGTGGAGTCTGATCTCAGATCAGACCACGGGAAGGCTTGTTTGCCCCCCCTCCGGTGGCCGTCGGCGGCGAGCTCCGTTGCCGGTGATCGTCGCTCCTTTTTTCCTTTTTAAAAAAACATTTAAAACATTTATTTTAAATAAAGTCTGGAGTTTATGTTTTTCTTGCAAATAGGTCCTTCTGGAATTAATTTCTGGTCCTTTTATTGCATATAGGTCCTGCCATCATTTTTCTAAAATATTTCGAATAAAGTTTTAACTGAAAATATTACATGTTTTACCCTGAACATTTAAAATAACATTTTTTGAGTTTAAAACTTTAATAAAAGCCCCTAGAGTCTTTGAAACATGTTTTCTTTCAGGCATTTTGCCAAAAGGACCTTGCACTTTCTTCGAACTTCCTGCAAGTTCATTTTCTTGTGAAAATTGCATGAAAGACCCTGCACTTTGTTAGAATGTTTCTGACAGTTCATTTTTACAGTGCAAATTGCATTTAAGTCCTTGCATGTTTCAAAAACCCTCTGGATAGTTGTCTTTGTTCGTTGAATTGCATGTTAGCCCTCATACTTCTCTGAAACTTTTCCAGAAGCATGTTTTCACCTGGAAAATTGCATTTAGACCCCTGTCTTTTACAGAAAACTTCCAGAAGGCTTATTCTGCTGTGAAAATTGCATAAAACTCCCTGACTCTGTTTTAAAACATTCCAGAAATATGATTTCATGGTTTAATTGCACTTTAACCCTCTGTTTTACTGAATTTCTTCTGGATGCTTTGGTTGCTGGGTATTTTGCAGTTTAGCCCCAGTGCTCTATTGTAATTACTCTGATTTGCTGTTTTCAGCGGTAGAATGATTGTTTTGCCCCTAAGTCATTTCTGAGTATTATCCAGATTTTATGCTGAATTGATGTACATGCATGCATTAGTGGGTAAATTGCATTTTAGCTCCTAGAGAACTTCATTTTGCACTAGAGAGCACATTTGACCCCAGATTTCGTCATACATGCATGGAATGTGTTTTCTTATGTGTTTTCGCTGATTTGGGCTTCCGGACTCCGATTTTCCTCATATTTGGGCTTTTTGCACAAAACCCCCTAGACTTCTTTAGATTTGCACTCACACTTGCATTTTGCATACTTTTCACATCCTTTTGCATGGTTTACCCCGTCGTTTCTTCCTTGCTTGGTGCACTCTTTCTAGCTATGTTCTGAGCATAGTCTTTACCTCGTTTTCCGGATTTTCCTCGGTTTTCCGCGGTTTTCACTTGTTTTGGTTTTCTATCGCCCGAGGGTGTACAGTAAAAGACTTACAAAGCTGACAAGGTCCCGAAACAAGGATTATTTTCCCCCTTTTGATTTTCTCGGATTTATCCCAATTTCCACTATTTTGTGAGACGCTTTCCGAGAATTTCCCAATTTTCACGATTTTCCTCATCGCACAAGGGCGTACAGTAAAGCGGCATTAACAATGCCTACATTTGACCCTCGGATTAACTTTTTCTTTTGATTTCACTTCTCCTTGATTTGGCATGTTTTCGGTCATTTTCATGCATGAGCATACAGAATAAGCAAGCATACATTTAGCAGACCATTGACAGTAGGAAACCTAGAAAGACCGAGTTTTCTCGGGCGCATGGGGGTGCCTAACCCCTTCCCCATGCGTAACCAGAATCCTTACCCTTTCTATGGCCTGCATTCATCTTGCATTATCCATTAGGCACGGATCACACATGCATTTTGCATTTTGTTTACTTTCTGCCTTTTTTGTGTTTTCTTGGTTTTCGAGTCATTCCATTAAAAGACTAGGTGGCGACTCCTTTCCTTATCCTTTTGTCTTCCCTTTGGTGTTTTCGAGTCTTGTCTCTTCCTCCGGATTCACCGGAGAAGGTTTGGTGAACCGCGCCCAGGGGTTCCACCAGCATGGTCACAGGAACTGGTGACTCTGCTGGGGATAGCCAGATTCTAGCTTTCGTTCTGGTTTCCCTTCTTGTCATTGGTTTGTTTGCTTTATGCTGTGCTTGTTTGATGTTTGCTTGTACATATTTGACTGCACATGCCTTTTTTTGCTTTCTTTACACTGTTGCGATGCCACTGCACATGCACATGATCTGTTTCATGCTTTGTTAGTCGATACTTGCTTTTATTCACTTACTTAAGCACAACACAAGCACATGCCATGTTTACGCCTTTTGTCTGACTCTTGGATGCCATAATTGTGTGTTTTTCCCCTTTCTTCTAGAGTTTGCCATGATTTAGAGAGTAGAGACTTGTTTGCCTCCCTATCTGGTTAAAATAAAACACACAAACTCAGTTCAATAATTAATAAGGCGTAACTAGAGACAAATGCTCACGAACTCCCTCTGGTTAAAACACACAAACTCAGTGGAACAATTAATAAGGCTTAACTAGAGACGAACGATCACAATCCCCTCTGGTTTAGTAAAACGCAAGTAAAAGACACAAAAGCATATCGCATGAATGATCATTTTAGAAAGCATGCATCTTCTCCTCTCGGTCTACCCACAGTTTGCGAAGGACAATCTTAGCAGCCCGTTCTATAGCTTTGGCGTAGGACGTGTTGCTAGTTTGTCCCCCCTTGTCCGGGGTCGTGTCGGTGCTAGTAGAGGGTACAACTCTATGC
>JAMKQA010048013.1:0-11052 GCA_024699735.1 Posidonia australis | reverse complement strand
CCCTTTCTCTGGCCCGCATTCATTTGTGCATTGTCCATTAGGCACGGATCACACATGCATTCTGCATTTTGTTTTGTTTCTTGATTTTCTTGTGTGTTTTTTGGTTTTCCTCGTCTTTCCATTAAAAGACTAGGTGGCGACTCCTTTCCTTATCCTTTTTGTCTTCCCTTGGTGTTTATGGGTCTTATCTCTTCCTCCGGATTCACCATTTTTGCCGTGACCGTATCGGATCTCCTCATGTGTTTCCGCACACTGAGTAGTAGGAGAGCCACGCAAGGGTTCCACCGGCATGGTCACAAGAACTGGCGACTCCACTAGGGATAACCAGATTCTAGCTTTCGTTCTGGTTTCCCTACTTGTCTTTGGTCTATTTACATTATGCTTGCTTGCTTGTGATATTTGCTTGTACATATTTGACTGAACATGCCTTTTTTGCTTTCTTTACACTATTGCTATGCCACTGCACATGCACATGATCTAATTCATGCTTTGTTTGTCGATGCTTGCTTTTTATTCACTTACCTGAGCACAACACAAGCACATGCCATGTTTACGCCTTTTGTTTGATTTTTTCGGATGCCATAATTGTGTGTTTTTCCCTTCATTTTGAATTTGCCATAATTAGGAGAGTAGAGACATGTTTGCCTCCCTATCTGGTTAAAATAAAACACACAAATTCAGACGAACAATAAATAAGGCATAACTCGAGACAAATGCTCATAATCCCTCTGGTTAAAACACACAAACTCAGTTGAACAATTAACAAGGACTAACTAGAGACAAATGCTCACAATCCCCTCTGGTTTAATAAAACGCAAGTAAAAGACACCAAAGCATATCGCATGTTTGATCATATAGGGCATGCATCTTCTCCTCTCGGTCTACCCACAGTTTGCGAAGGACGATCCTAGCAGCCCGTTCTATAGCTTTGGCGTAGGACGTGTTGCTAGTTTGTCCCCCCTTGTCTGGGGTCGTGTTGGTGCCAATAGAGGGTACAGCTCCATGCTACTGCGGGAGACGAGGCCACCAACGCACCACTCGTTCACTGCCTGCACTTTGGCCAGGATTTAGAGCGCGGACCTTACTTTCTGACCAGAGTCAAAACCCAAACCCATGAGTGCGTCCCATGTGGTTAGCCCCATGTGGGACATGCATGGTGAGAGAGAGCATGTTAGTAGCATTCATGTGCATGTGTGCCATTCATGCCTCCCTAACAAACAATTGCATAGCTAACTTATTTTCTTGTGTGGTCTTGTCTTCTCTTTTTCACTCTCTCTCTCTTTTTCTACTGACGCTTTAGGTTTCTTTTCCTTAGCCAGGATTTGAGTTCTTCGTGAGTTCCTAGGTCTAAGCCTGGGAGTTCCTTTTCGTGACCTCGTTCTTGAGGTATTGTTCTCGACTGTCTCTTCCCGAGCTATTCGTCGATTCCGACGATAGCTCCTCGTAGGCGTCGTCCTTTTATTTGCAATCGCAGCCCAGTCCTCACCCGTTCGCGGTCCATCATGGCCCAGCAAGCTTCTGAGATCTCTGCATCAGCTGCTATGGAGGGGATTCCTGTTTCTGCCCCACCTCCCTCTTTTGCCCGGTCATCACTTGTTCTTTCATCGCTCCATGGCGGCTTCTTCCCGGCACCTGGAGCTCCTCACCCTCCGATTTCGGGACACTGGCAAACCTTCACTGGTCTTGAGACCGCTATGGAGGCAGTCACTGTAACAACTTCCAGGGTATCTGATCTAACAGTGCCCTGTCCTACTTTTGACCCTCATTCACTTGATACACAGTTCGCTGCGATTGTCTCTTCAATAGGGATCCAGCCTGCATCCTCCTTGAACTTCCAGCCTCCTCTGACGTCCCTGTCGCTTGCTGTTCCGACCCTCGGTACTGCTACCGATGGTTCTGCCACTGTACAATCTCAACAGCTTCTAGCCCTTGCTCAGAGGTGGCAGAACATGGCCGTCTCTTTGGATCCCATTTTGACTGCGCCTGTCTGTCCTGTTCCTAAGGATACTGTTCTACCTGCTCAGGCCATTCATGCAGCACGAGTCACTCTACCACTGCAGCTGTCGCCACAGCTTCCTGCTGTTTCGACGACGGGCTTAGCCACTTTGCCTGTAGCATCATATCCACAGCATGCACAGAAACTACCTCCGGCAACTGGTGGTCAGCCTCTTGGGCTGGCGAGAGTACATTGGCCTACGAACCGAACCAAACTGGTTCAGCAGCTGCTGCTCCCACACACAACTACATGCACCGCACAGCATAACATTTCAATACATTTGCATCAGGTTCAAGCCTCAGCATGCACACCACCACTAGCACACACACACGGGTACGCTGGCAATCATGCCACATCACCAGGTGGTGAGATGGTAGATCTGGAGGAGCACATGGGTGCCATAGACACAGCGTACGTGGGACCCACCCCGGCTGCACACTCGATGCCAGTAGCGACTCCTAATGCACTTTATGCCAAGATGAATGACCTGGAGAACGCTCTCTGACAAGTGCAGGGCGGGGACCGCCAGTCTTTCTCATTCCACGACCTCTGCTACTTTCCAAAGGCGATACTCCCACCGAACTTCCATATCCCGGAATTTGAGAAATACAAGGGGAAAAGCTACCCAATTTCACATCTTCGGGTGTACTGTGGCGATTTCACTCAGCTCCAGGCTGACGAGCGACTTCTTATTCGCCTTTTCCAGAAAAGTCTTACCGGTTTGGCTCTGAAGTGGTTCACATCGCTGGATATGACCACCATCAGAGCTTGGAACGATCTGAGTCAAGCTTTCCTGGAATAGTACTCTTTTAATCTTGACATGGTCCCAAAGTGCGAGGACCTAGTCGCAACCAAGCAGAAGCCCCACGAGCCATTCGGGGAGTATGTCGGGTGCTAGCGAGCCCTCGCTTCATAGGTACGTGATAGACCCTCGGACGAGGAGTCTATCGAAATCATTATTGGAGGAGCACAGCAAGCCACTGGGGCTCTGTTGAGTATTCAGTCCATCTCCACTTTCACGGCCCTGATTAAAGCTGGCACCCGCGTAGAGGGTTCACTCAATAGCGGAAGTTTCCCTGCGCTTGCAGCATTCGCCAAGCAGACAATGGCTACCGGTGGATCCAGTAACAATAACAATGGCAATAATGGATCTAACACTAGATTCAGCCAGAAGAAGGAGTCCGCTAGGAATACTGTAGCTTATGTAGGAGCTCCTGCTATGCCAGCGAATGTCGTGAACCCGCTAGCTCGAAATTAGGTCATTTATTCACCTACACCTAGGGCTCCACGCACTTCACAGATCACAACCACTGCTGAGTCAGTCTACCAGCCAGCACCGGCAAGGCAAGGGTGTTACCTAGGACCTAGGCGGTCACCACGACCTGAGAGAGACTTCATTCCTCTGGTCAAGCCACTAGGCGTTATATTTCCCAAGGTGGCGTCGCTACTAAAGCTTTCGGAATTCCGCCCACCACCAAACCTGATTCCACCATGGTTTAAGGTTGATTTATTCTGCAGTTACCATAGAGTCACCGGGCACTCTACGGATAATTGCTACACACTCTGGAATGCTATTCAGAATCTGATTGACCGCAAGGCAATCATCATTAACACTCAGGAGGCAGAGCCTAGGCCCACTGCATCGGCACCACACACAACTGCATCCACATCAGGCAATATAGTCAGCCAACCTCTGCCTGAGCATGCACCAGGAACTTTGGGAGTGCATTCGCTTTCTTCGGGTGAGGTCGAACGTTTTGATCCTTCTAGCCTTATCCATGATGTTTTTGAATCCCCTTCTTATCAGCTGAGTCAGTCTTTCCTTGATACTAATAATTCTGCTGTTAACATGATTCAGTTGACTGCTCGACCGAGGCACGCGGTTGCCCGACCCACCATGCAATCCGCCCCACCAGTGATCAGCCTGTTAGCTAGACCGAGCCATAACCCAGCCCATCAAGTACGAGAACCCACTCTACTAGCGTCAACCCCTATAGAGTTAAGAGCCCGTGCTCTTGTGGTCATCAACCTAACACAGGACACCCACCACATGCCTTACAATTACACCGCCGAAATGTGCGCAGAGGTAACGCGGTCGAGAAGGGTGTACAAGGCCCCAGCCCCAGCAAACAAGACTAGCCAGCCTGTGCTCCCATCTACCTAAACTAGAACCCCCACTCTTGGTCCAATCCCTGGGGAGACTACCACTAGAGCTAACCCTACCACCAGAACTAATCCACCAGTAGCCGACATTACAACCCAGCTGAAGAAAATTAAGGCAGATATTTCCATCTAGGGCCTTATCCACACCTCGGCTGAACATAGAGAAGCATTTCTCTGAGTCTTCCAGGCCACCCATGTTTCCTCAACAATACAACCCTCAGCCTTGGAAAGCATGGTGGGAATGATAGATGTGCCTCAGGTCATTTCCTTCTCCAGTTCTAAGCTTCCTTCGGCAGGGACAAATCACAATCAGTCCCTTTTCATTGCGGTGCAATATCAAAATTTCCGCATTCCTCTTACTCTGGTTGATAATGGTGCCGGTTTGAACGTCTACCCTTTGCGAACTGCAAGTCAGGTGGGCTTCAAATCGAAGGACATTACTCCGGCGATGAAGGGAATGACAGCCTTCGATAACACGCACCATGATGCATTAGGGATTCTGACCATTCCCTTAATCATTGGCCCTACCCGTTTCGAGGTTGAGTTTTATGTTGTTGACCTCGAACCATCCTTCAATCTCCTACATGGGCACCCTTGGCTCCATAAGCATCAAGTCATCCCCTCAACCCTCCATCTCATGATCAAATTCCGCTGGAACAATGACATCGTCGTTGTAATGGTGGAAAACCCCAATGGAGAAGGTTAAGGCGGTCTCTTCAGTCTCGTCCCATACTGTCCACTTTGATTCTAGACCCTCTGGTATGCTCTACCGTGTCGATCGTTTTGAACCAGTCAATTTTATTTCGATTCTCGAGTGTGCCAGTCATTTGGCCGCTTTTGGCAACCCCTTTTTGATGGTCGAGAATTTATGTCAGAGATGGGGGTACGAGAAAGAGCACCTCTCATACGGAATGGCCAAGGAATCGCAGAACCAGTCGCCGCGGAAAGAAGACGCGAGTTTGAAGGATTGGGTTACGATCACAAGCCGTAGGACAGATGCACAAGGCGTCGTATGTTTCAAAAGCTAATTATTCCACGAGATTTAAACAATTTTGTCTATGCGGGATTGTTGGATCCCAATCGGAGTTTGATGCTTGCAAAGCCTGAGCCAAATAAGCCGGTCAGTATACCAGAATGGGTGTGTGTAGAGGACTACTACTCTGAAGGAGAAATTAGGGACTACGGAGCGGATTCAACATCATTCGTGTCATCGGGGAGAGCCATGCTAACATTGTCGCCTCCAGAGTCAACAGAAGATCTGTCTACTAATCTGGTTGCAGTTTGGGATGCAGCAAGGGCAGAATCAGCAATAACAGCTTCAGAACAACAGACAGCGAAGGGATTGCAGCCAATGCAGTCAGAACCAGTACCTGGGATACCGCGGAAGACTACCAGTGCTTAATATGTGGATTCCCCTTCCGGCGAAGAGGAAAGAGATGTTGTGGTAGCCCAAGTGGATAACATGCTCAGCAACTTAGAGGTTCTATTTCAGGAGCAGTTATCAGTGCTGGCTGAAGATGCACTGGATGAAATCAGGCGCAGGAAAGGGAAAGCAACAATGACAGAGGACAAGCGAGAATCAGCAGCAACACCGGGTCAGTCCGCAGTCATGACCCTGGAAGAGAACAAATCATCAGACGTTAGACCAGAGGAGTTTATCTCCTATCAGCCGGGAGGCCGGTCTAGGTGGTACTATCAGACCTGGCCCCACTTGAGTAGTGGGGTCCAAAAGAAGAAGATCCTGAGTTAGGCTCAGGAGGGAACCCGGGCGGCAGCACTCACATCAGTCAAACAGAGGACAGCTTCCCACCTATTGTACGTGTTGTGCAAAGACAGCACAGTAATCAGAACGTTTTGGTATCAGAGGAGGAGCAATCAGATACAGGCTTAGAAATATCAAAGCCAGGAATCATCAAGGGTGTAATGACCATTTTGAAACACCATCAGAGGCTGTCATCCTTGAGGACATGGATTGCATCGAGCAATCGGAGCCAGTTAACTCTTGCTACTTGAAAGAGTACTATCAGTGTTCATGAACAGTGTGTCCTCACTCTGCGACACCAACACTTTCCTCCATGCATGCATAAATCCATGCTCTTCCTACATCCATGTAGCTCTACATCACAACACATTAATTCTCATGCAAAATATGCATATGCAGGGCATAGTTCTCTTGCATCAACGCATGTATGGATCTTAGCCCTATGATGATAGGTGGGATAAGCCAGCTAATGTTGGGAATGTGTAGCACCTCCTCAGGTAGATACTATTCAGGAACCTAGAGAGTGAGGGAGCCACCTTTCATTGTGAATTGGGTGAAATATCCAAGCTCCTTAGGGACCCTACACCTCCCAGAGGGAGACAAAATGTTAGGGGTGAGAATGAGAGCGTGAGAAATATAAAAAAATAATAAAATATCTGTGAAAGGGCATAAAAAATAATAAAAGGACAGAAGTCGCAGATAGAAATCCACCCTAAAGAGAGAGGTGTGTCGGGTAACCTTGTCCCTCAAGTTTATCTTGGAGAGGAATAGGAGTGAATACTTGGGAGAAATGTCCAAAAGGGCCTAGCCACTCCTTTAAACAAGTAGCAGCTCCCCACCATAGACCAGGTACCTATTACCTCGAAGCCAAGGATAGGGTGAACCCACATGCCTATGAGGGAGAGAAAAAAAATAATTAAAATAAAAAGTAGGGGTATGGTCCAGTGGGGTTTGGAATAAAGCCCAAAACACAGTGACCCGTTTCTAGAGAGCCGCCCAACAACTAGGGGCTTGGATAGAGTCTCATGAGGTTTGGAGTTGCCATTCCCTTATACTTGGCAATAGGCATCCCAACGCTGAGGGCACCAATAAGATCCAACAAATCATTTAGCATGCATACATTTCTTCCTGCAAACATTATCCTAATAAACGTCGCGATTGTCACTTGGCTCTCTTGTCTTGAATGCGACAATGTCTTTCAATTCAAGAGAATCAAGAGGACATCACCTAAACCAGGGGCATGTAAGCTGCTCTAGTTGGTTTGGGACCATTTATGTCAACCAGGGGCATGTCAACTATCCTATGGTTGGCCACACTGAGCTAGTACTTGACCAAGGGCATGAAAGCCACTCTGATAGGTTAAGAGTCATCCATGTCTGCCAAGGGCATGTCAGCTGTCCTATGGTTAGACGCTTTGATCCATTTCGACCAGGGGCATGTTAGCTGTCTTATGGTCACACACTCTGGGCCAATGCTCGGCCAGGGGCATTTCAGCTACTCTACAGGTCGAAGATCCCCAATGATCGGTCAGAAGGCGCAGTCAAATGATCCCAGTTCCCCAAGTCTCCTGTCCTTATCTCACTGCTTGGTTAGAACCAGTTGGTAACCAGGACCTTCTCTTAGGGTTGCACACGTGATTTGGTCTTTTCAACTCTTCTAGCTACAGTCTTCAGTTCTGGGTCAATCCCTCTGTTACCTTTTCGGCTTTAAACTTCTTGCCTTGATTCTACTAAATGTTCTCAAACAAGCAAAATGGAAATCTGTGGCTGAAGAATGACATTTTGAACATGTTTTATAGGAGATCATCTGCCCTTTCTGAAGAGTCTCGAGCCAAGAAAGCTGAAGTGCCTTTCAGATCATGGGGTACCCCACAATGGTTGTGCCTACACTGTGCTCAGATGTTCTCCAAGCTTGGATCAAACAGTTAACTGAAAGTGACCGCGACAAGCTGCTGATTTGGGGAATCTCTACAAAGCTTCTGAACATCGCAAAAGTGGAGGTTTCCCGATACTTTTTGTGTGCAACGACCCGATTCTGGAAGTCAAATCATCACGTTTTCCGTTTTGGGAGAATCGAACTGACCCCAACTCTAGAGGAAGTACATAGAATTTGTTGCCTACAGAAGTTCCTGGGACCCACAGTGTTCATGCGACGAGACGGGTATTCCTCAGTCTTGTGCGAGCTAACAGGCCTACTGGCCAGTGAATGTGGTCATCAGCTCATTTGTTCAGACGGACTCTCTCCCATGTTGAAGTTGGCTTACTTTGACAAAGTGGCCGGAATGCGTGCCTCCCTAGGCGACGAGCTGTGGCTAAAAGGCTTTGTTGTCCGCTTCCTGGGAGAGTTAATCTTCAGCCATGGTCAAATGATTGTAAGCATCGAAGTTGCCGAGATTGCCTTGACAGTTGTCACCCAGCAGATGGATCTAGCTCCGGTTATCCTAGCAGAAACTTATCAGGCGCTAGACCGTTCATTGTGGCACTACCGGCACTTCTACGGCTGTGGAGCTTTTGTACAAGTATGGATGGCTACACATATGGGTGTAGCAGTCTTGCGCCCACAGTGATCAGCCTTTGAGTCCTACTGCCAAAGTGGCCATGTGCGAACGCTCACCTCAGTTCAAAAGGAGTACGAGCGATTACAAAGGCTAACAGAACAGAAGATCATATGGCGCATTATTCCATCAGCTTCTTGCAACTTTAAAGCATTCTTCAATACAATAGACATGCGGCTTATCGTCCTGCCGGGATTGACTGGTGGAGTGGAATATCACCCAATCCGTGTGATGCAGCAATTCGATTACCAGCAAGATGCCTTTGTTCAGGAACAAATGCCAGCACTGTTCAAAGAATACCCCCTGAGCTCCTACAATCCGACTAGCGAGCTATCTCGCTTGCTTAGTGGCTCCATACAGTCAAAAGATCTCGCAGCCAAAGAAGGGAAGAGTTGCACAACAGATTATGGAGCCAAAGTCGAAGAGACCTGGACAATCTGCAGTGTCGCCCCGAGTCGTATGCTCTTTGCCAAAACCTCGGGCTCCAAGAGATCCAAAAATGATGAAGATTCTTAACATTCACATCATGTTACTGGTTCTTTGCGAGTTGCAATACATGTAAACATTCCATTGACTCTGATATTGAAATTTTTCAGAACATTTCTGCCCAGCTTGATTGATTGATCATGGTTGATGCGGAACGAAGATTGCCACCCTGACAACATGTGCAAGGCTAGTGCCAAATTCTACTTTCTTCTACCTGTCGGCTTGGAACTGGGGACCACCCAGATAATAGCCGAGTATCTCATTTTATTGCCCCAATCTGGATGAAGGAAGTCTTCACAACTTCTATGTCAGAAAGTGTGGCATGTTCATTTACATTTGATTTTCCCATCCACGGTTCATTCCGATGGAACGAATCCTGGTGTTCATTTACTTTTGAATTTTCCCATCCATGGTTCGTTCCAATGGAATGAATCCTGGTGTGATTTTCTTATCCACGGTTTGTTCTTATGGAACGAATCCTGGTGTTCATTTACATTTGAATTTCCCCATCCACAGTTCATTCCGGTGGAATGAATCCTGGTGTTCTTTTATATTAATTTTCCTATCCACGGTTTGTTCTTATGGAACGAATCTTGGTGTTCTTTTACATTTGAATTTTCCCATCCACGGTTCGTTCCGATGGAACGAATCTTGGTGTTCATTTATATATGATTTTCCTATCCACGGTTTGTTCCAATGGGACGGGTCCTGGTGTGATTTTCCTATCCATGGTTTGTTCCGATGGAACGAATCCTAGTGTGATTTTCCCATCCACGGTTCGTTTTGATGGAACGAATCTTGGTGTTCATTTATATTTGAATTTTCCCATCCACGGTTCGTTCCGATGGAACGAATCCTGGTCTCTTTTGATATTTGAACTTTCCTATCCACGGTTCGTTCCAATGAGACGGGTCTTGGTGTGATTTTACTATCCACGGTTCGTTCCGATGGAACGAGTCCAGGTGTGATTTTCCCATCCACGATTCGTTCCAATGGAAGGAATCCTGGTGTTCATTTATATTTGAATTTTCTTATCCACAGTTCGTTCTGATGGAACGAATCTTGGTGTTCTTTTACATTTGAATTTTCTTATCCACGGTTTGTTCCTATGGAATGAATCTTGGTGTTCATTTACATTTGAGTTTTCCTATCCACGGTTCGTTCTGATGGAGCGAATCCTGGTGTTCTTTTATATTGATTTTCCTATCCACAGTTCATTCCAATAGGACGGGTCCTGGTGTGATTTTCCTATCCACGGTTCGTTCCGATGAAACGAATCCTGGTGTTCATTTACATTTGAATTTTCCCATCCACGGTTCGTTCCGATGGAATGAATCCTGGTGCTCTTTTACATTTGTTTTTTCCTATCCATGGTTCGTTCCGATGGAACGAATCCTTGTGTGATTTTCCTATCCACGATTCGTTCCGATGGAACGAATCCTAGTGTGATTTTCCTATCCACGATTCGTTCCAATGGGACGGGTCTTGGTGTGTTTTTCCCATCCACGGTTCGTTCCGATGGAACGAATCCTGGTGTGATTTTCCCATCCACGATTCGTTCCAATGGAACGAATCCTGGTGTTCATTTACATTTGAATTTTCTCATCCACGGTTCGTTCCGATGGAACGAATCCTGGTGTTCATTTACATTAATTTTCCTATCCACGGTTCATTCTGATGGAACGAATCCTAGTGTGATTTTCCCATGCATGGTTCGTTCCGATGGAACGAATCCTGGTGTGATTTTCCCATCCACGGTTTGTTCCGATGCAACGAATCCTAGTGTTCATTTACATTGATTTTCCTATCCACTGGTCGTTCTAATGGAACGAATCCTGGTCAGAACGAATCCTGGTGTGATTTTCCCATCCGCGGTTCGTTCTGATGGAACAAATCCTGGTGTTCATTTATATTTGATTTTTCCTATCCACAGTTTTTTCCAATGGAACGAATCCTGGTGTGATTTTCCTATCCACGGTTCGTTACGATGGAACGAATCCTGGTGTGATTTTCCCATCCACAGTTCGTTTCGATGGAATGAATCCTAGTGCTCTTTTACATTTGATTTTTCCTATCCACGGTTCGTTCCGA
>JAMKQA010048012.1:0-15521 GCA_024699735.1 Posidonia australis | reverse complement strand
GACTGGCGGTCCCTACCCTGCACTTGTCGAAGAGTGCGCTCCAGAACATTTACTCTCGCGAGGAGAGCATCCGGTGCTACTACAGCTGTGGATTGTGTAGCAAAGGCGGGTACCACGTACACTGTATGGGTCGCCTCTAAGGGCTCCTCCAGATCTACCATTCCGCCGTTTGGTGCTACGACAGGATGGCCAGTGTACCCGTGCATGGGTGCATTGTGTTGTGGGACAAAGGATGAGGCTTGTGTGTGGTACAAGGGTGAAGATAATGCAGGGGGTGGTGCAACAAGTGGTGCAGAGTGTGGGAGCAAGAGCTGTTGGACCGGAATGGTCTTGGGTACAATGCTTACGGCATGTGCTCCCGTCAGCCGAGATGGCTGACCACCAGATAGGAGGGATGTATGCTGTGGTGGGTGCTGTGTAGGTGTAACAAATGGTAATATTGACACCCGTATCGCTGGAGAGACAAGGGACGACGATGGCTGTGGGGGTAGTGCAGTGGATGCAAACTGTGGACCTAAGGCCGGTTGCATAGGCAACTCAGGAGTTGGAAAGGTCAGGGCTGAGAAGGGCTGGAGTGCCAGTGCCAATCCCTGCAACTGCTGGACGAGGGCTAACATTTGTTGCATTTGAGCGGTCATGGGATTGTCGCCGGTGGCTCCAAAGGATGGAGGCAAAACAGGGGACAAAGAGTTAGGAAGCTGAGATCCCAGTTGTCCAAACTGGGGGGAGGCTACTACTGAGACAGCCGCAGTCGGAGGAGGGCTGGTAAACACATAGCCCTGAGGAGAAATAGACTCAACTGCTGTGGCCCCAATAGTAGTAGATGACTAAGTTGGCGGTCCCGAAGGCAGGGCAGCCACAGGGACACAGAAATGAGGTGGTGGATGTCCTCCAGAAGCTAGGGCAAAAGCTGGGGCAGCACTGACAACTGGAACAGAAACAAAGGAAGAGTATCCCGAGACGGGGACCTCCTCCTGGACAGCAGGGGAAAGGGACTCGCTGGCATGCTGGGCCATGGTGGATCACGAGCGAGTAAGGATCGGACTGCGGCTGGGAAGAGTAGGATGAATCCTAGGACGAGCTATCGTCGAAAGTGACAGATAACTCGAGAGACGCGGTCGAGAATAGGGTCGCAGACAGATTCAGCGAAAGAAAAGATCTCGAGCTTAGGCAAAGGAAACTCGCGCAGACAAGAAACCTATGCACATAAACGAACAAGTTAGAAAAGATGCAATGTTTATGGTGGTATGAGATGCAAAATGCATGAAAGCCTCTAGTATGCGCTCTCTCGCATCCTAGGGGTGTCCTACCAAGCCGTCTACTCCGGGTTCACACAGGGGTGAATAGGTCTCCGACTCAAGTTTAGAAAAATGAAGGTTCCCGTTCTAAATCCCAGCCAAAGCTTAGGCAATGAACAGGGGGTTCGTTCGAGGCCTCGTCCTCTGCCAAAGCAGTAGGCTGTACCCTCTACTAACACCGACACGACCCCGGACAAGGGGGGACAGACCCGATATATCATCCCACGCCAAAGCCATAGGATGAGACATCAAGAAATGTCCTTCGCAAACTGTATAGGCAGACTCAAGAGAGGAGAAGATGCATGTCCTATATGATGAATGCAAAGCATGCTTTAAGTCTTTTACTTGCAAGTTCATTAAACTGTGGGGGAAAAATTTGCAATTTGTCACTAGTTTGCCTTATGTTTTATTGATTTTGGTTTTTAAATTTTCGTTAACCAAAAGGGGAGATCAAACATGTCTCTAATCTCCTAAACATGGCATGTACAAGAAGGGAAATAAACAAAAAAAATTAAACATGGCATGTACAAGAAGGGAAATAAACATACAAATTAAACATGGCATGTACAAGAAGGGAAATAAACATACAAATTAAACATGGCATGTACAAGAAGGGAAATAAACATGCAAATTAGCCATGAATTATCAAACAAAAGCATGTGCATGTTATGTGCAATAGTGGTGACATAGTAAATGTGTAAAAAAGGAAACACCCATTATACAAAGGCATGCATGCAAGAAAGACACCACTTATAAAAGGGACAACCAATGCAAGGCATAGAAATAGGCAAGCAAGGGGGAAAGCCAAAGTAAACGAGAAATTCAAAACAAAACTCGAGATCTGGTTATCCCCAGCAGAGTCTCCAGTTCCTGTAACCATGCCGATGATAGCCTCGGGATTGGCGCGAAAGGCCAAATGCGCGAGGATCGGCAAAGTCACGGCAAATCAAAAAAAATAATGATAAAAATGCAGGAGTTGCCACCTAGTCTATTTAAAAACGGAAGACGAGGAAAACCACTTAAAACACTCAAATCATGCAAATAAGCCAATGGAAAAGAAAGTCTCACACCAGAAAAGGGCAAGGATCCCTGTTACGCACGAGGAAAGTATTAGGCACCCTCGTGCGCCCAAAAAATCGATCTTTCTATGGATTTCTCGTTTACTTATATGAATTGTCAGCTTTTCAGCCTTTTCTGTACGCCCGAGGGTGATATGCAATGTAATGCTATGTGAGTGGTGTCTTATTCTAAAATAGGGGTGCATGAGTTGTAGGGTGTGTCCTAATACTTAGAAATGTCACCCATGTAATGGGACAAGCCCTAGTGCAGGGATATTGCACGGAAATGATCAAAAGATCTAACAACATCGAGTGATTTTCATCCTTACTTTACTATATGCAAAATATGATCTATCATGCATAAAAAGGGCTAAAAATAGAATTGGGTCTTCCTAATATATCATGGAAGAAAACAAGAAGCAAATCAAAATGGGAAAACATGCTAAAAATCATGCGAAAAGCTGCTGTGTGCTACTGAAAAATAGGCTAATTTGCCTGTTTGGTGCGCCATACTGGTGCTCCAGTCTGGTGCACCACCTAGGTGCTCTAGTGGGGTCAGGAAGATGTGCAAAGGAAAACACCAGAAAGCCATGCAGTGCAATAATCCGAGAAATCATGCAGCTTGAGTTGTAAACATGGTGATTTGCTCTCTGACCAATCTGGTGCACCAGAATGGTGTGCCAGAGTGGTGCATATTTCAGGTGAATGTTTGTGTCTACTCCGGGTTGGTGCTCTAGAATGGTGCTCCCCAGAAAATTTGAATCAGACTGCAGTCTGATTTAGAATCTCGTCTAGATTTTAGAGATGAATGATTTTTTGTTGATTGGATTAGTTATGCAGGCGACAAAAAAAAAAAGAGATATGATAGGATGCAAACAAATGGAAAGCTTTCATTATTAAAGTCCAAATCATAATAAATCATGGGTATGTGGCTGAAAATACTTGCATGTGATTCTAATGCATAATAGATGAGTGGGTAAACTTAGCAACCATTTGCATATGATGGATATATAAGGAACATATTTACTGCATATTTCCTAGCATGCATGTGCATGAATCATGGTTCCTTGTATAAATGAAAAGCAACTCATAGAAATTACAAGGTGTAGATTCTTTATCATATAGATTTACATATTGAGCATCTTGCTCAGGAAATAAACAGTCTTATCATAAAACTCTTATATAAACAACAAAAATTCAGATTTATGTGTGTGATTCAAGGCATGCTTTATTTGGTGTAAGAACTGAGAATAAAGAAAATAAAAGAAAGGAGAGCCTACCTTGTCCAAGGTGTTCCTTCTTAGAAGACCAAAGATAATATGATCCTTGTTGCTTTGGAAGGGCTGGGAATGTTTCAGAATGCAAGAGAATGTTTGAGAAAACGAGAATGGGTTGTAGGAATCAGTAGATAGCTTGCACTAGATCTCCAAATGGCTACCTATGGGGGTCTTTATATAGGATTTTGCAAAGGTAACTCCCATGGAATGCAGGCAGCCTCGTAAACGAAGAGCCTGGCGTAGATTCGATGGCATATTCGCTGGTGAAGGTTACAAACATGGGAGGTGGAAAGCCAGCAGTCAACAACCTGAGAAGTGGCTACGCGCCAGCTTGGTGCGCCAGATAGGTGCGCCTGTCTTGTGCTCCAACTAGGTGTGCCACTGTAGTGCTCCTGCTCGGTGCTCTAAACAGGTGCTCCACATTGGCGCTCTAACTTGGTGCTCTCCCCTACCTGTCTGACTTTCTAATTGGGTTGCGGACTTACTTTAGGCTTGTGGCTGGTTTAACTGATGGGATTGAGTTTGGCACATCCAAAGCAACATCTGGAAAGTTTATCTATGAGCCACCTCAAAATCGGGGTGTCTACAATAGGATCATTTGCTTTGTCCTTATTATAAATATATGCATGATTTATTGGGTCCATATAGTCTTTATCTTATCCCACTTTGATATGTTTTATTTTTAGCCGCATGTTGTAATACATAAACATTAAGTCATTCTACCTTGTAGTCCCTAATCTATTTCTTCTCTTTATATCAATAAAGTTAAATGTGCCCTAATTTCGTTCACATCCAGATGCTACTACAGTTTGAGATAAAAATTTTACAACAATATTCCTCAGATTTAAATTATCTATCCCATTTAATATTCACCATTCACCTGAAATATGATATTTAGTTATTAAGTATATTATGGAGTAATATTATGAAATAAAAGAAATGATATTAAAAACATTATTTGGAGTTATTATGTCACGAGAACGTATTATATGAGGTTCTCTTAATGACAGAAGTTCATCCTTAAAATACTTTATTTCATTAAGAACTTGTACTTAGACACAAACATTAGACTCTAATTTTTTTATCACATCTTTAACAGATGATAATAAATTAGTATGACTATTTAGTTGATGACTATAGTGGAACTACAAATTCAAACAATATGCTACACTGACAAAAAAACTAATTCAACAAACGATTGTGTAAAAAATTAAACATAATGATTAAAAACATCAATGTACATGTTAAAATGCTTACTAACTTCATGTAAAGAACGAAGAAACATGTTGAACTATTTTTCATTTATAATTTTTATATGCCTTAGATGATTTGTATGCTGCATTAGTCACAGTATTTTTTATCAACCACAGAGTCTCATATAAGAAACTCATGGTAGGCGTCTTATCATCATCCACCAACTGAAGAATCTTCGAAATAAGTTTCATAATATTTAATACCTTTCGACAATTCTCTCAAACATGCATGTTATTTATGATTGAATTTACTCTCCTACTAATTAAACTTTTACTCTTGTGGTATTTGTACCACTATTGTGAATTAAACAAATACTTCAGTTCATTCTTCGTTCAAGCATATTTCAGACAGTAATATAATTTGTTGTAAATCAGATAACTCAATCAGAATCTTACGCTTCACTAGAAAGGGTGAATAGTGAATTAAAGAATTATAAACAATTTTAACTGTATTTTATAATTTCAAGCAAATAACAAATAAATGGAATAAAACAAGGGATTTAAATATTAAACTATAGGCATGCAAAGAAAGAGAAGAGAGACAAGGAGAGTGTACCAGTAATTTATAGTGGTTTGACTTCCTTGCCCTACTCAACTCCAAGAGAACCCTTTGAGAGTTTCAATAATCTTGATCTTGTTCTGGACCAAAATCCTGTCGTTACACTACCTTAATGATCCCACGCCAAGCTTCGCAAAAACCGCAGTGTTGTGCTCCTCACAGCTTGAGAAGCAATAAGCCTTTTGAAGTAAAGATTATAATTCTTTTCTATGATCTCCCAAACTCAATTTAACAAGTTGGAAGGGTGAAAGAATGCACCCTTGCTAAATAGTGGAAAATAAGTTGGGAAAACACTTAGAACTTTCTCTTTAATGAATAGGAATGAAATTCTAGAGACTTGGTATAGTGTAGGAAGTATTGGCATGTCTTTAGGTGAAGAATGATAGTCTATTTATAAGAAAATATAGATAGAAGTATGTGTCTAATGTATCTCTAACGTTTACAAATGGTTATTGGTTCGGTATATCAAAATAATTTGGTATGTCGATTTACAACTCTTTTGTGCAACTATCAGCCAAATCGGTATGCCAAAACCAATCCTTGGTCTGGTATGCTAATTTTCAATGGTGTGTCAAATACTGACCAATTTTTAAACCTTTATTCTTTCCAAATTTTAGTATATTGAATAATTTCAGTATGCCGAAAGGACCCTTGTTCCTGTACTTGAGATTTTTCTAAGTTTTTCTACTTAGGTTCATGGATATTCCTATTTTCCTAAGTTTACGGGATGTTTGAGGGATTATTACATAATTCCTAGGAGTACATGAAGAATAGAAAATTACAATATAATAATTATGAAGATGATTTCAACTATCTTCTTCTTTCTTTATCTTGAGTTCTCTTTGGTAGCATATAGATCTTTTTCTTCTTCAGATATCTTCCCTTTTTATGCTTGATTATTCTGATGTTGTCAATGATCTTTTTTATTCTGAACTATGAAATATTTCTCATACAATACGTTAGTCTTTTGTTATCATCAAAATCAGGATAAGGCTAATAAAGCTAATAGACTCTTGGACAAATCAAATCACCACTCTAATACTTGGGTGACCTCATTAAAGCTAGTAAAAATGAGTGATTGTAAATGAAATTGGTTACAACCTTTACATCTCTTATTGTCTTCTCTACTAACTTCGTATTCTCAAAACCTTTAAGCAATAGATCAATATAGTGAGCTAGATATAGTGTCCAATAGATTTCATATTTTTTCATAATCTTGGAATCGAATTTTTTAAAATTACTTTCATTGTCTGCAACAATCTACAACACATTTGCTACTCCTACTTGTTTAATAACTTCTTCCATTTACCTATATATATATTTGTAATATCTAATAATATTAGAAGTATCAATAGGCTTCAAGAAAATAGTACGACCGTTATAGTAAATCATGAAGTTGATGATCTATTTCCTTGTAGTACTTGTCCAACCAATACACATGATAGTATGTAAGACCCATAAAATTTATTTTGTAATTATTTACATTTTATGAATTTTATTCCTGGACTGGTGTTACTGTCTCGAGGCCCGTTGTGTGGTTTTGTGCTTTTGGGCTTGGGCCTCATGGGTTGGCTTCTATTTGCGTGTCCCTGTGCGTGGTTTGGCACTGTGCATTGTGGCACTGTGCGTGTGGGGCCCGAGTGTGGGTCCGTGTGGGGCCTAGGTGTGGGGTCCCTGTGGGACCCGCATGTGTGGGCTGGTGGTTGAGGCTTGCAGTTGCCCTCGTTGGTGGTGGCTGGCGGTTGGTTGCACGTGCGGTGTGCCGGTGGCTGAGACGCGCAGGTGGGCACATTTTCAGCTACTGCGAGCGCAGACTTTATAAGCCGCACCGCACATCTCCTCGCCACCCATCGCCGCCTCCTCCTTCCTTCTTCTTCCTTTCTCCTCCTCCTCAGCGGCGCACTTCCTCTTCTCCACCTCCACTTTCTTTCCCTTCCTCCCCACTTCTCCTTCTCCTTCCTTCTCCTTTCCCTTCTTCCTTTCCATTCGTCTCCCCTACCTCTTCTGTTTTCCCCCTGCATCGTGCGCGCGTCGAGAGAGAGGAAGAGGTCGAGGGAGCGAAGCGCAGGGCTGTGGTTGCTCGTGGTGGTGCGCGAAGCTCGCGTGGTGTGCCCTGTGGCCGTGGTTGCGCTGGAGTCGGTCGGAGATCGCCGGAGGCGTTTCTCAGGTACGCATCTCCTCTTCGAGTAATAAAGAGCATGAAATTGGTAGAAAATGCTAGGATTGCATGAAATCTAGGTAAATTTCCCTTCCTAGAATTTATTGTGTATTTATGGAGCATTTATTGGCATTTATGGCGAATGGTGTTTTTGGGTTCTTTTGACTCTTCTGCCTTTGTGATTTTATATCTTGATGCATGGTGAATGGATTTTAGTTTTGTTTGTTGGGTTTTAGAGTAGATTTGAGGGTCTACACTATATGTTTTATGCAAGATTTTTGGTGTTTGTTTAGCGGGTCCGATCAAAGGTCCTATTTGGGGCGATTTCGGATGATAGGGTTTGGACCGTTTTCTAGTTTCGCAGAATTCGGCATACCAAATGGAAACAACATACCGAATCAGGGGATTTCGGCATACCGATTCCGCTCAGCATACCGTTTTTATGTCAGTTTAGCTCCTCTGGTCAAGTTTAGGTCCTCTAGTCTAGTTTCGGTCATCCATTTTTGGTCGGTATACCAAATTCGACCTGAGTGTTGACCATTGACCCCAGTTCGGTCGACCGAATCAGATCGGTTTACCGAATCAATAGATTTCGACATACCGATTTCTGGACCCAAACAGGTTTAATGGAATGTGTTTTTGGTGGCTGTTTGGATGCCGTGTTTTGTCCCTATGAGATGGGATTGTGGGCCATCAGTAGTGGTCCCTTGGGACACCTGATGTGCCGTTTTGCTGTGGTTTTGGAAGAGTTTTTAAAAGATATGAAATGGTTTGAAAAATGGATTTCAAGGAAATGGTTGGCCAGGTTTGGAAAATGATTTCCTGGTTTTCTATGTACGGGCCGAGGCAGTGTGGGACTGTGTTGTCGGGACCAGGGAATGTGATGACATTCTCGGGTGGTCGGGTGCGATGTCCCCTGTTGAGGTCGGGGGCCGAGATGCCTGAGGCTGAGGGGCATCAGGTCCTGGAGGTATGAGACTCCTTGATAGTCGTCTCGAGGCTAGGGTTGTGGTCCACGGGTTGAGGTGTCTTGTGGCATAACAAGGAGGTATGATACTCCTGCTGTCGCTGTGAGCACTGAGGCTCGGGTGTGGAGGTATGACACTCCTTCCTGAGCACCGTGTGTGGAGGACGCCGTGAGGAGGCGTACCCTGTGGTGGCCAGTGCGGGTGGGACACATGCCCCGTAGCTGGTAGCGTCCTGAGAGACAGGATAGCCTTCCCAAAGAGGGGATGGCTTTTGAGGGTTCTCCTGAGGAAAGGGAATCGCGGGACGGTTAACGCTCCTACACAGGGTGGCCGTCACCGTGGCAGTGCAGAATGCTAGGGTCGCTCCTCAGTGGACTGCGTGTGGCCCGAGTTAGGTTGCCTAGCGCTAGGCTTCCCGACTCACTGTGTGTGGTTTTGGCCATTGAGGGCCTTTGCTTGTGGCTTTGGGCTAGTAGAGCCATGGTTTGTGGTTTTGGCCAGTGTGGAGTAGATTTCTGAGGCTTTGAGGAATTGGTTTGCGAAAGAAATTTAAAAGAAAAATAGATTATGGTTTTGTTTTCTGCTATTTTCGTGGGGTGCGTACTGTGTGACTTTGGTCACTCATGTGTTTTCCTAGTGGTTTTGGTTTGCAGGTGCAGACATGCGATTGGCTTAGCATTGTGTATATAGTCTGGAGTCTGCTAGCCGCACACACAGGTTCCTGATAGTTAGATATTTACTGTTTAGCTTTAGTTTTCTCGTAATTTAATTTGTTTAAATTATTAGAGAAAATTTAGGGCGTGATAGATCTGGTATCAGAACTCCAGGTTCACTAGGTTGCACTACACCTAGGGTGTCCGGTCTAGAGACTCCATAGGTTTTGCATGCATGGTAGGGTCTGCACCTGATTTCTCGACATGGTTTTCTAGTTGTTGTTTTGCCTGTGGTGTAGGTACTTTGCCTTTCTCCAGCAGGATGCCTCGTCGTGGTCGTAAGGGCTAGGCCATTGTCGTGGAGACCGAGTCCCTAGAGGACGTAGATAGATGGAAGGTAGTTCGTGCGGAACTGAGGAGTTTGGCGCACGGGATCTCCCACGCGTTCAGCAAGAGTAGTGCCGTTGGACCGTCAGGTGAACCGTGGCTGATCCAATTCACGAAGCTTCGTCTGCCATCGTTCAAGGGCAAGGTCAGTGCTGAGGAAAGCAAGGCCTGGTTGGAGAAGGTGGTGAAGATGCTGGAGAGCTTGGCATGCCCAGAGGAGCATTGGGTGTGGTTGGCGACCTACCTACTGGATGGTGAGGCAGATAGGTGGTGGAGGTCTGTGAGGCAGCTGAAGTTCCCAGACTCAGTCACTGTTTGTATCCAGTGGAAGGATTTCAAGGCGGCCTTCTATGACATGTACTTTTCCACTCATGTGAAGGAGCAGCTTCGCCGAGATTTCTAGAGTCTGAAGCAGGGCACGATGTCGGTGCTCGAGTATGAGACTGAGTTCGCTCGGCTGGAACGCTTTGCTCCTGCCTATGAGTCTGAGGAGGAGCGGGCACAGAGGTTTCTGGACGACTTGAACCCAAGGCTACGGGTGAAGGTGATGGGCTATAGGTGCCACACTATGGAGGACATGGTTGGGATGGCTTACCGCTTCGAGACAGAGCATCAGAAGTTTCTGGAGAGTCGTCTCAAAGGGATGGGTAAGTCTTCTTTTACCTCCTGGTTCTCTTTCTCCCGTCCTCCAAGTGCTTGCAATTTGGGTAGCCCTGAGAAGAAGAAGAAGGCGAGTTTTAGTGTTTCCTCTGCAGGCTAGTGGAGTTTTGCTAGGGGTAGCAGAGCTAGCTTCAATCAGACAGGGTCCAGTGCTCTTGGTGAGAACCAGTGCTTCAACTGTGGCCAGGAGGGCCACATCGCTGCTTATTGTCCTCAACCTAGGCGAACCTCAGCTCCTATGGTGTGCTACAATTGTGGGAAGGCGAGACACGTTCGGAGATCTTGTCCGGAACCGCCTAAGAAGGCAGGAAGCACACCACAGCAGCCGACTAGGGGACGGGTGTTCACCATCGCAGCTCCAAGCGTTGGGTCTTCGGGAGATGTTGTTGAGGGTAAGAACGAATAGTTGGTTTTGTAACCCTCCGAGATATGTTGTAATCTCTTTGTGATCTGGACATCTGCCTGATTGAATGGATGTGTGGTGTTGTTTTGTTTGGCCATCAGGTTCTTTTATTGTGGTTGGCCAAATGGCCAATGTGTTGTTTGACTCAGGGAGTTCTTTCTTCTTTATTTTTGAGTCTTTTGAGGTGGAGTTGGGAGAGAGACCAGCTCGACTGACCTTTCATCTCAGCATGGTGACGCCGCTAGGGGAGCACAGTTTGGCATGGAGGTATTTGCGGTCTGTCAACTTGACGCTTAATGGCAGAGAGTTCGACGCCAGCCTGATCGTGATGGACATGCAGGAGTACGATGTGATACTCAGCATGGATTGGTTGGCGCAGCAGTCCACTTTGATCGACTGTGCTCGGAGGAGATTTTATTTTGGGTCTCTTGAGGATGGGTCTTTCTTTGTGCAAGGTGGGTGTCAGGGTGAGCCTAAGCTTGTCATTTCAGCTATGAAGGCTTATAAGTCCTTAGTCAGGGGTTGCATGGGGTATCTAGCTAGTATAGTTACCTCCACTCCTCCTGAGTTGGGTGTTCACGACATCTCTGTGTTGTGTGAATATCTCGATGTTTTCCCTGACGTTTTGCCTGGTATGCCACCTCATAGGAAAGTAGAGTTCTCGATCGATCTGATCCCCGGTTCTGGTGCTGTGTCGAAGCCTCCTTATCGCATGGCGCCAGCAGAATTGCGAGAGCTCATGACTCAGTTGCAAGAGTTGTTGGACAAGGGGTTTATCAGGCCGAGTTTGTCTTCGTGGGGAGCGCTTGTCTTGTTCGTCCGCAAGAAGGATGGTTCGCTCCGACTATGTATAGATTATCGGATGCTAAACCAGATTACAGTGAAGAACAAGTATCCCCTGCCCTGCATTGATGACCTATTCGACCAGTTGTAGTCTACATCGGTGTTCTCGAAGATTGATTTGAGGTTAGGGTATCACCAGTTGAGGATTCGAGACCCACACATTCATAAAACTGCTTTCCAGACGTGGTATGAGCATTACAAGTTCACGGTCATGCCTTTCGGCTTGACTAATGCACTAGCTGCATTCATGGATCTGATGAACAAGATTTTCAGTCCTTTTCTGGACCAGTTCGTTCTGGTTTTTGTTGATGACGTGCTGGTCTATTCTCTTGATGTTGAGACTTACGCCTTGCACTTGAGGGCGGTTTTGGTTACTCTGAGGCGTCATCAGCTGTACGCCAAATTCTCCAAGTGTGAGTTCTGGCTGAGCGAAGTCATGTTCCTTGGCCATTTGATTTCTGGAGAAGGCATCAGAGTGGATCCTACCAAGGTTGAGGCGGTGAGTAGTTGGGAGCGACCCAGGACTGTGTCGGAGATGAGGAGTTTCTTGGGTCTGGCGGGCTATTATAGGAGGTTTATCAGGGATTTCTCCTCCATAGCCGCGCCTTTGACATAGTTGACCAGGAAGGGTGTTCCTTTTTGCTGGGACTAGAATTGTGAGGTGAGTTTCCTAGAGCTGAAGTCTCGTCTGGTTTCTGCCCCTGTGTTGACTCTGCCTTCTGGAAGTGGTGGCTTCGCTGTGTATAGTGATGCCAGCGGCGTTGGGTTAGGGTGTGTTCTGATGCAGCATGGCAATGTCATTGTGTATGCTTCGTGCCAGCTGAAGGATCATGAGAATAACTACCCGACCAATGATTTGGAGATAGCTGTTGTAGTGTTCGCTCTCAAGCTCTGGCGACACTATCTCTATGGGGAGCAGTTTGAGGTCTTCACCGATCATCAGAGCATGAAGTATATCTTTATGAAGAGAGACCTCAACCTGAGGCAACGCTGCTGGGTGGAGTATTTGAAGGATTATGATTTTAGCCTGTCCTACCATCTTGGCAAGGCCAACGTGGTCGCTGATGCCCTGAGTAGGCGCACGCACGTGATGGCGAGCTTGATGGTCAAGGAGTGGACCATGTTGGAGGATCTGGTGAGCTGCAGGCCGAAGTGACAAGCTCAGGGAATGGTTGGTGCCTAGGTGGCCAACTTGTCTGTTCGCCCGAAGCTATTAGAGTTTATTGTTGCCTGTCAACAACTGGATCCGTTTGTTCAGGCTATGTTTGAGAAGCTTGAGGCTGGTGGGGAGCCTCATTTCTCTATTGGGTCATATGGAGAGTTGAGGTATGACATGCGTCGGTATGTGCCCCAGTATGAGGAGGCCAGGAAGAGGTTGTTAGATGAAGCGCATCGGTCTAGGTACACTATTCACCCTAGTAGTACGAAGATGTACTGAGACCTAAAGCGGAACTTTTGGTGGCCTGGCATGAAGAGAGATGTTGCTGACCATGTGGCGAGGTGTACTACCTACCAGCTGGTCAAGGCAGAGCACCAGAGACCTGGAGGGATCTTGCAGCTGTTGGATATTCCTGTATGGAAGTGGGAGCACATCTCGATGGACTTCGTGACTGGTTTGCTGCGGACTCAGAGGAAGAACGACACCGTGTGGGTGATCGTGGATCAACTAACCAAGTCTGCTCACTTCCTGGCCATTCGGGTGAAGCTTTTGATGCATTGCCAGGCGGAGGTGTATGCCTCCGAGGTTGTGAGGTTGCATGGTGTTCCGGTGTCCATCGTGTCGGACAGAGACACGAGGTTCACCTCAAGGTTCTAGAAAACTCTACAGGAGGCCTTCGGCACTATGCTCAACTATAGCACAACATTTCATCCTCAGTCGGATGGTCAGACAAAGAGGACTATCCAAACGCTGGAGGATATGCTCAAAGGAGTTGGGAGGACCATTTGTCGTTGATTGAGTTCGCCTACAACAATAGCTATCACTCGAGCATCAGGATGGCGCCATACGAAGCATTGTACGGTAGGCCATGCAGATCGTCGGTTTGCTGGAGCGAGGTGGGCGAGCGCCAGTTGGTTGGTCCTGAACTTGTGCAGCTGTAACCATGTCGACGACAGCCTCGGGATTAGCGTGAAAGGCCAAATGTGCAAGGATTGGCAAAGTCATGGTAAATCAATAAAAATAATGATAAAATGCAGGAGTCGCCACCTAGTCTATTTAAAAATGGAAGACGAGGAAAACCGCTTAAAACATTCAACTCATGCAATAAAGCCAATGGAAAAGAAGGTCAATCATGAACCAGAAAATTGGGCAAGGATCCCTATTACGCATGAGGAAGGTATTAGGCACCCTTGTGCGCCCGAAAATCGGTCTTTTAATGGGTTTCTTGTTTACTTATATGAAATGTCGGCTTTTCAGCTTTTTCTATACGCCTGAGGGCGATATGCAATGCCATGCTAAGTGAGTGGTGTCTTATGCTAAACAGGAGTGCATGGGTTGTAGGGTGTGTCCTAATGCTCAGAAATGTCACCCGTGTAATGGGTCAAGCCCTGGTGCAAGGATATTGCACGGATATGCTCAAAAGATCTAACAACATCGAGTGATTTTCATCCTTGCTTTACTATATGCAAAACATGAACTACCATGCATGGAAAGGGCTAAAAATAGAATAGGGTCTTCCTGATATATCGAGGAAGACAAGTAGAGAAAACCAAATGCAACTCCATACAGGAAAACATGCTAAAAACCATGCGAAAAGCTGCTGTGTGCCATTGGAAAACAGGTTGGCGCGCTTGTGTGGTGCGCCAGCTTGGTGCTCCAGTCTGGTGCGCCACCTATGTGCTCTACTTGGTGTAGGAAAATGTGCTAGGGAAAAATCAGAATGCCATGCAATGCAATATCATGTAATATGTTCGATTCCAGAATATCATACAATGCAAAGTCCTTGCAAACTCAAAAATGCAACTTAAATATCTATGAAGATCCAAACATGGAAAGATAACATGGATCTTGTGCTCAAAGGTGATATGCCTCACACAAGATCGCGCTCTTTTTATGCTAAATAAAGACAACAAGAATCAACCATACTATCTGGATCATGGACTGATGCATAAGAATCTCCATATAGGAGTCCATCAACCTACTAGATTTCAGCGATGAGCTAAATATGCAAAGTGCAAAAGTCTTAAAAACAGTATCATCATAAGCTAAAAACATGCATGCAAAGACATATAATATCAGAGAATCACCACCAGGAAAATCAGAGTCAAAAACATCCGAGAAACCATGCAGATTATGATGCAAACATGGTGATTTACTCTCTGACCAGACTGGTGCACCAGAATGGTGCTCTGGTACGGTGCGCTACTCTGGTGTGCTACTTTGGTGTGCCAGAGTGGTTCTCCCCAGAAACCCTAAATCAGACTACAGTTTGATTCAGAATCTGGTCTAGATTTCAAAGATCAATGATTTTTTTCTTAACCCAAATCAGTTATACAGATGATATGATGAGACACAAACAAATGAAAGTCTTTTATCACTAGTTTCAAATCATGCCAAATCATAGGTTGATGACTGCATACATGCTTAGGATTCTAAAGAATATGTATGAGTTAATAAGTTCAATAATCTTATGCAAATGGTAACACATAGAAGGCATATTGGCTACTGATTTCCTAGCATATGAGTGCATGAATCATGATTCTCTATGTGAAAGAAACAGAGATGAAAGACAAGTTTGCAGCATAAAATCAGATTATCTATGAAGTTCATGACATGCTTTATTCAGTGTAAGAACTAGGATTAAAAGTAAAAGAAGGGAGATGAACCTACCTTGCCCAAGGTGTTCCTTCTTCGAAAACTCTAGATGATACTTCCTTGGTTCTTTGGGGAGGCTGGAGATGGTCTACAAGGCCAAGATATTCTCAAGAAAACGAGAGAGACTTGCTGGAGTAAGTGGATAGCTTGCTCAGGATTAACCAAGTGTGCTAAATGGTTGCCAATGGAG
>JAMKQA010048011.1:0-10403 GCA_024699735.1 Posidonia australis | reverse complement strand
CTAGCAACATGCCCTACGCCAAAGCTATAGAATGGGCTACTAAAATTGTCCATCGCAAACTGTGGGTGGACTCAGAGAAGAAGATGCATGCCCTATATGATCATTCATGCAATATGCTTTTGTGTCATTTACTTGTGTTTTATTAAACTAAGGGAAATTGTGAGCATTTGTCTCTAGTTATGCCCTATTTCTTGTTTGTTTGAATTTGTGTGTTTTATTTTAACCAGATAGGGAAGCAAACATGTCTCTACTCTCCTAATCATGGCAAATACAAAAAAGGGAAGAAAACACACAATTATGGCATCCAAACACTCAATCAACAAGCAAAAGGCATGAGCATGGCATGTGCTAGTGTGGTGCTCACAAGTAAGTGAATAAAAGCAAGTATCACAACAAAAGGCATGAATTAGGTTATTGCAAGTATGATGGCATAGAAATAGTGTAAAAGGCATGTACAGTCACATATGTACAAATAGATAGAACAAGCAAATAAACACAAAGTGTATAGGCCAAAGGCAAGCAAGAAAACCAAAAAAATGAAAGCCAGAATCTGGTTATCCCTAGCGGAGTCGCCAATTCCTGTGACCATGCCGGTGGAACCCTACACGGCTCTCCAAGGTGCGTGGAAGCACACGAGGAGTCCCGATACGGTCACAATGAAGATGGTGAATCTGGAGAAGAAGGCTGGGCTCAGAAACACCAATGAAAGATAAGAAAAGGATATGGAAGAAAGGAGTCTCCACCTAGTATTTTAATGGAAAGACGAGGAAAACAAAACACAAAGGAAAAACCAAAAGAAATCAAGGCAAAGAAAACATACGCATGCTCCGTGCTTATTGGATGCGACACTTGGCCATTGTGGGCTAGAGAAAGGGTAAGGATTCTTGTTACGTATGGGAAAGGGGTTAGGCACCCCCATTCACTAGAGGAACTCGATCTTTCTAGGTTTCCTACATGCTAATAGTCTATTGTATGTATGCTGGTTTATCCTGAACGCACATGCTTAAGATGACCGTGAAAAGATGCCAAATCAAAGAGAAGAAATGAATAAAAAAGGAAAAATGATAATCCAAGGGACAATGTAGGCAGTGCAAATGCCACTTTACTATACATTTTTGGGAGGTGAGGAAAATCGAAAATATTCAGAAAACATCTCGCAAAACAGCGAAAACTAGAGGAAATCTGAGAAAATCAAATTGGTGAAGCTAATCCTCATTCTGGTCAGTGTCGGCATTGTTAAGCCTGTTAATGTACGCCCTCGGGCGATGGAAATTCAAATCAGATCAAAATCGTGAAAGTCGGAAGAAATCCAGGGAATAATGCGAAAATCAAGCTTGAAATGAGTTGGAAGTGTGTGCATGATGCTAGGAAGATGACATGAGAAAATATACAAGAAAAAAAGGTAATAAAATGTACAAAATGCATATGTGAGTGAAAATTGTAAATTCCAGGGGCTTCTCAGTAAAATTCACAAATTTTGAACGAAGGCTGAAATTCTAAGGCTAAATTAGCAAAAATACTTAAGAAAACACCCTTTATGCAATTTGTAAGAATTTGGGGGTTAAATGTGCAAAATTGTGGATTTATGGTCAAAATCAGGATTCCTAAGGCCCAATCTGCAATTTTGTCAGTAAAACATTTGTTTTAAACAATTCTGAAGTAATTCAGGGTTAAATGTGTAAGAAAATGGACTCAAGTTTGAAAACTTGAAGTTTCAAGGACTGTTGTGTAATTTTATCCTAGAAAATATGCATTCAGTGAGAAATTAATGAAGTTCAGGGTTTAAAATGCAATTTTAAACACATCTGAATAACCTACTCCGGCACCAGAACTCGACTGCACATGATCTACCCTTGAATCCAAACAAAGCACGCGTGAGTGACATCTAAGTCACCCAGTACGCACTCCAAACACCCAAACAGCAATATCTAATGAAAATGTCAAAAACTCAATTTTTTTTTTTATAAAACTTGGTTTTCTTTTGGAAGTCCAATTTTAAAACCTTATTTCCTCTTTCTTTTGAAATCATTTGGGAACCTATTCCTCTTTCCTTTTTCTTTTAAAATATTTGGAAATTGTTTCTTCCTAAGACCATAAACCACTTTCAAAACTCATATATTGAGAAACTGCATTCTTGACCAGATCCAACCTAAAGCACAATGCCTCTCGACCAAAACCAAAATCATAAATACTGGCTGGTAACTAGTTAAAATACAACCATTATTTTATACCAGGATTTTAGGGCCATTCATAAGTCCAATCCTAGCCAAACCACATTTCTTCCTTTCTCACAAAACCTCACACTTTCTTATTCATTTTCACTTTTCTTTATTGATGTTACCTTGATTAGGGGTAACTAGGCACACAAGCAGTAGGCAAGGACATCATTTCCTCTACCTCCCTGTACTGCCACAGTGAAATTCCCCGTACGGGATGTCATCGTCCCGGCCAACCAGCCTTAATTTCATTTTACAAGCACGGGAATACGTCTTTGTCTGATGTCCCATTGGTGACCCAAACAACTAGGTTCAATGACCCAGGTTTAGCCTACACCGTCAGTGACCCAAACACCTAGGTTCCATATACCTAGGCCCTGCCTACACCATCACGAGCTCGATGACCCGAACAACTAGGTTTAATGACCCAAGATCTGGCTACACTGTCTCAAGCTTAGCAACCACAGTCGTATCTGACAATTGGTTTCATTGGAGCCTCATACTCCTACCACATTGTCGACACCAACCCCCGTGGTTCCTTAACACATTATTAGTGTTTTATTTTCAAAAATTCTTTAAGTTTTCCTTTTCAAAATCATTTCCATTTCATTCTTTTCGTTGCAGGAATCTGTTTCCATGCAACACCTGACCCTCTTCTAGGGTCCCAGCTTAATTCATGAGAAACCATACTTTCTAAAATC
Organism: Posidonia australis; assembly: GCA_024699735.1. Lineage (NCBI taxonomy): Eukaryota > Viridiplantae > Streptophyta > Magnoliopsida > Alismatales > Posidoniaceae > Posidonia > Posidonia australis. The sequence continues at coordinate 7,486 of JAMKQA010048011.1, read as the reverse complement.
GTAAAATTGGGTCTCATGCCCAAAATTACTCAAAAACCATACATTTAATCACTTTTATTCAATTTTTAAGGCTTTAAACCAAAAACCATTCCCAAATATACTTATTTGGGTTCGATATTCCTACATGACATTTTCATGGGGAAAGCACCATTAACACATGCTCATCGTCCATTTAAAACATTTTTTCTTTCATTTTATATTCACATTTATATATGCTAGAACCAAGGCAAAACTAGCAGACTGAGAACCAATTTTGGTACAATGAAATCCTTGGTTTGGTACACCGAACATTTTTGGTATATCGAAAATCCCTATTTTAGTCGACCGGGTGATTTTGACCTACCGAAACCAGGTATCTTGGCTTAATTTAATAGGGATTTGGTATGTCAAACCCAGTTCGGCATGCCGAATTACCCGTGACTAGGGCTCCTCCCTTGTTTCGGCTGACGAAATCCCTGGGAGTGGAAGCCTCCGTCGGACTTCTCAAACAAGCACCACAAAATACCAATAAATCATGGGGTATAGACCCTTGAGTCTACTTCAAAACCCTTCAAACCATTCGTCAATCCATTCACTATGCAATACACGAAAATCATAAAGGGATGAAGCTCGTATGAAACTACTGTAGCATACATCCCTAAAATCCATACAAATCCACCAAATTCCATCCTAACCGCATGATTCCTACATGTTCATGCTATTTATCACATTTCCAACCATTCTACGATTTTTCTACAATTTTACATGCATTTGACATGATGAACTGAAAGTGAGGAAACGAGAGGGGAAGAGGGCCGTGTACCTCAGATGGCATTCCAACGACCTTCCTCACACATTAGCGAATCTCTTCTTGCCCCGAGGAAGCCTTCTCCACTAGCGAACCATGCAGACAACCACCTCCTCTGTCGCACGTGCTGTTCTCCCTCTTCCTCTTCTCTCTCGGCCACCTTCCCTTCTCTTCCACTCGCCTCCGCCCCTCTTTATCTCCTCCTCCTCCCACGTTGCACTGACCGCCCATCACGTCAAAAGGGACGGAGAGGCATGGGCTAGTGTCGCTGGTGGCATGGGCTGATGGAGGAAGAAGAAGAAGAAGACGGGGATGGGGAGAACTCGTGAGTGAGAGAAGGAGAAAAAGGAAAGAAAGAAAAGAGGAAAGAATGGGCACGCAAATCGAGGCGACTGTGCATCCTCAAATTGGATTCCACATCGGTCTCAAATCATAAACAGGTACACAGAAAGCCAACCCAGTTCTCACACATCTAAGAAACAACAGATTATCCATTAATAAACCATTCGCACAATATTACAATTAATTACATGGTTTGTAATTAAAATGGATAATCAAGCCTAGGTGCACTCTCTCACCATCTAAGTGTATCCTAAAAGGCTGGCTACTCTAGATTCTCACAAGGTTTTTGAGTCTCCAACTCGAGTCAAAAAGTACAGGTCCCCATCATAAATCCTGCCTAATGCATAGGTAGTGGAACGGGTGGTGTGTTGGGGGCTGTGTTTCCTACAGTAACAAGGAGCTATTCCCTCTACTAACACCGACACGATCCCAGACAATGGGGGACAAACTAGCAACACGTCCCTTACTGAAGCCATAGAATGGATTACCAGAATTACCCTTCTCAGACTAATAGGTGGACTTAGAGGACGAGAGGATGCATGCACCTATATGATCAAGCAGGCAAATATGCTTTGTCTTTTACTTGTGCATTATTAAACAAGGAGGAAAGAGTACGGATTTGTCTCTATTTTTGCCTTATTATTAGTTTTTCTATGTTTGTATCTTTTAGTTTAAATAATGGGTAGGCAAATAGGTATCTACTCTCCTAGGCCCAAAAGAAGACAAACAAAAACAAGCAAAAGGCATGATCATGGCAAGTGCTTGTGTCATGCGGTAATGATTGTGAAAACAAAAACATTCATTCAATCAAAAGGCAAATATGAGCATGTGTGGTGACATGAATAAGTGTTTGAAAGAAAAAACACCCATCATCCATAAGGCATGAATCACAAGAGATGAAGCAAAAGCGAGCAAAGCTAAGTCATGGAAAGCAAATAAACCAACCAAAAGCCAAAATTGAGAAACCAGAAAAAGAAAGTTGAAGTCTAAAATCTCTAGCAGAGTCATTAGTTCCTGTGACCATGCCGAAACCAACCATCCCTGCATGAGGAGACGCACAAGAAGTTCGATAAAGTCACGATGAAATTGGTGAATTCAAGGAAGGATACTTGACTTGAAGTTACCAAAAAGAAGAAAGGGTAGGGAAAGGAAATAGAGTCGCCACTTAATATTTTAATTGGAAAGACGATGAAAACTGAAAGAAGAATAATGTGTGATAAAATCATGAAATATGAGCAAAGTTCGAGAATCCGTGCCAATAGATGTGACATTTCAGCCATTGCATGCCAAAGAAAGGTAAGGACTCTTGTTATGTGCGAGGAAAGTGTTCGGCACCCCCACACACACAAGAATCAGTCTTTCTTGGTTTGTCTCGCTTGCAAATTAGCCAATGTAAGCAAATAATGCCAAAATAATGTATGCCCTAAGACGAGATGTGGGATGCCACACTTAGATGCAAGAAAACATGCTCTGAAAACAATACTGAGGTAAGAAAAAACATGTATGAATGCCATAAGAGGTTAAACAAGTACTCTGTAAGCTATCTAACTTGCCAACAATGCATGCCACTTATGTCTGTTAGGATTCTGCACTATTATATTCTGTAAGGAAAGAGCGCATATAAGATTTGCTGGAAAACTACACCTATTGTTTTACAGTTTAGTACAATAAACGTCCTCGCCCAATTATGATCAATAAAATAGTGGAAATCGACAATGAAAAGTTGTGTAAGCTAGAAAGACGATGACACAAAAAGATCATGCAATTGATGTCTGGATCTCCCCACCCATCTAGCTCATCGGTGCTTCAGCCAGACTGATCGGTTTGGCCATGTCAAAGGCAAATGAGCACCACTTGTGACCGTGGATGTAAGCATGATGGAGGGCAATCCTAGGGGATGCAATGTGGATGTAATGTCATTTGGAAAACACAAAACGTGGCTCTTCCTTACTAGGCTCAGTGAGCCCGAAGTCTGTCCATCATGACGAAGGCAGCTGGCAACCTTGGATGTTGATGGACCACTAGCTCTCATCACAGTGGATAGTCAAGGGATGTAGCAATGCATAAGGTTTGGGTTCAACAGCTGGAGCCTCTCTCGAGGCCACAAGTGCATCATTGATGTAAGGATGACGTGCTAGAGATAAAATTGAAGAAAACGATGATAAAATAGCGACGAAATGACGAGAAATCATAGGTAAAGTAGAGCTCTAGTAGGGGACGTACTACAGGAGCAAAGTAGGATACCTACCTAAGAAGAATTGACTTGAATTGCCTCATTCAGAGGCCGAGGGTGGCAAGCCAGAGTGCATGCCAACTATGGGAGTGATGATGGACAATATGGCGATGCTGTGTGCTCGGAGGTAGCTCACTCACACAGGACTGGTGTATGGGTGAAATGAAGAGTTGGTGGAGCTTAGTCGGGGTCAAGCAAGTTGGTAGAACGACTGGGAAGGCTTCATTCCGATGACAACTGATCAGAATTCCAAATGAGTGGGCTCCTTGAACACTCCATGTTGGAGTCAATGTCGAGAGAGCTGTAAGGGAGCTTCTAGAATTCTTTGGTTCTCTCATTGTTGTTTCTTTAGTTGGTGACAGGGCTGTTATATAGCTGAACGAAGACGATGATTGTCGTCAATGGATAATGGTTTGGGTTAAGTGGGTGGGATTAATTCTACGCTGTTTGATTAGGTTTTTGGCATTTGAATGAGGGCAAAATGGTCTAGGAAAGACATGAAATGTTCCTAGATCTGGGAGAGCCAATGGCGTGGCCACATTTGGGTTCAAGAATATTCACTAAGCTTGTCGACTATAGCATTTTGGAACAGCGCACTTCGCTAGCTATAAGCACCAATAAACCTCGTTGGCTAATGTTGCTTGGCAATATCGCCTTATGTAGTTACCTATGATTTCCACCTTGAATTAACGCTTTGAATACACGCCTAGCCCAATGATAGGCCTAACTCCTTGATCTTGGGTGTATTCCACATACTCTCAAGACCATGTGGAAGTTATGGATTGTGGTAAATGAGTTTTTGAAGGTTTAGGGTTGTTTTTGGGTGTTTAATGGGCCATGGGGAAAAGTGAGTGAGCCATCCATCATCGTAATGCACTGCCACCGCATCGTACCCTTTCCGAAGACTGTTGGTGAATCCCTACAAAAACCAGGGTGACACATACCCCCAGTAATTAGTTTCGTTTGTTTATGTTATTTATTGTTTTTTTGACATTGTTTACTACACCCACACTTACCTAGATTTGTTTTGTTTATTTTGAAAGGAAGGAGTATATCACGTAGTACGTGGGCATTGCTGGACAGTACCCTACCACTGATCTAGTGAGTTGAGGACCCACCATGTCAATCTCCCATAGGCGTCTTGTCAACTGACCGCACAAATCAACAATTGGCGATCACAGATTCATCAACATGCATGGAATTGATGATGACCACTTTATCAACCCCAAATCCTCCATCCACAAAATCTAGAGATCATGGTGAGATCAGCTTTTGAGCCAACCCTCTGTGCTATGTGAGCTATCCCCTTTCTTTTTTTTAATTTATCTTTTATAGATTTAGGTGTAGTTTTAGGTTTAGAAGTTGTGCATCTAGAGTTTCATGACATCCCAAACCTTTTATTAGGTTTTTTTCCTAACGATAATTAGCCACCACATCTAATCGCCTGTGCAAAAGGCTCCAAGTCTTGTCACACAAGAGGTGATGACACAAATTGACACCAATTAAATAGGCAACAGGATCTAGACCAGGCTTTTTGCGATAGATCACTTTTTTTTTTTTTTTGTTTGCACTCTTTTTCTTAAATCTACAATAATTTAAAAAAAAACTTGTCCATTAGCTTTTATTCTAGTTTTTTTAATGATTTTTAGACTTTGCTTGATATCCTCCACTAGGGTGGAAACTATCTATTTGACATTAGAGTTATAGTTCCTTAAAAGAATCCCTCTCTAATTAAAACAATCAAGTCGAGTGAACTGGGCTGGAGTAAGTCACTCTCCTCTGCTCCATGCTTGATCGTGATAATTAGATTAGGATCTTAATGTGTCTTAAGGAGATATTATTGACTTCTCGTTTGTCCCTAAGTTAATAATGTACCTTAATAGATACTTGATACTCTATTGTTTCTTATTAATTTATCGCTTTATGGTTTGCTAGGACATGACCCTAAGGATAGAATCCAGATTTGTGAGCCCCTTTATGGAGAGACAAATCTACTACCTAGGCTTTTTTGGTGGACTCTAGCGAAGGTCAAAGTGTGGTACCAGAAGAGCAAAAATCCCATTGAGTGACCCTAGATACCACGAAGTCAACCTTACCCTTAGCCTTAGGAACTCAATTGTCGAGAAAATGCAAGCTAATAAATCAATTAATTAATCATTTTAACAAGTAAAACTGGCATTCTATCTAAAACCTATTTGCCTAATCATCCTTGTTTGACGGGCGATCTGTCAAGGATAGATTTCAATTGCTAGATGGATAGGCACTTTCGCCACCTATCATACCAACGTCGAGTCCTATCGCTTCTAGAGTCGGCAATGAGTACCATCACTGTTATCACCGATGACTCTAGGTAGATCACGTTAAGTGCCTTGTTTGCAAGATAGTTTGTTTGTGCTTGAAAATATAAGTTACAACGACATTGATTAGGTAACGATAGGGTAGGATTTTTAATCATTTGTGTCCAAAATTGTAGTTAATTTCCCTTGTATTTCATTACATTGTGTCTGCAATCTCTTTTTGCTTTTCAAGATACTTGTAATAGGTTAGAAGTTAGAGTTTTAAAAAAGTTTGTAATTTCTTTTCTAAGAACTTGTAATTGCTTGAGAAGAGAAGTCACAAAGGAAGCTGGTCAATGTTGTCAGAAGTGTATCAAGCATGGTTGAATTTGTACATAGACCCTTTCAACATACCAACCACGTCAAGCATGGTCGAAGACATGACAAGCATGATAGCTGCTTCAACATCTACAACTCAAGCAAGCAATATCAGGGGTCAACACAGGTTTCTCTTCAATACTCTGACTTCGTATCGAGGCCAGTCTTTCAAAGATGAGAGGGAGGTGGAGGAACATATAAACTATTTGTAGTCTTGGAGTACCCCAATGTTAGTCAACTTCCATTAATTCCCCATGGGAGCCACCAATCAAGTTCACTAATTCATGGCTCATCATACCCCCTCTAACCCTTGAATTCCACTGGGTCATGGACCTTCCTTTCTAAACTCTCACCAGGGCCCATTAGCTACACCTCCTATGGGAAATATCAACACAATGTCACAAAGTCCAACGATAAGCCCATCTACATAGTACACTGCATCATATCTTGTGGCATTTATCTACCCTCTTGCCCAACCAACCACACAAACCCCACTAAGTTACCACTTGTAGCATTACCTAAGGCAACCCAGCCATCGTTACCACTTTCGGCCATGTAATCCTATTATACTCTGGCTCAATCCTCACCCTTCTCTCTATAGCACAATACCACTCTACAACAACAGTTCCCCAAGTTCAAGGGTATTAGGACCAAGGGCAGTCAACTATTCCAACTATGAACATCAAAAGAATGATCTATGATGCACTAGGAAAAGCAGAAGTAGTCTCTAAAGCACCAGATGGTTTTGATGCCTCAAAATTCCATCCTTTCAATCTACCTCTTGGATTCAAAAAGTTGAAGATGTAAAAGTACGATGTGATGGGTGTGACCATGCTAGTGGAACCCTGCACAGCTCTTCTAGGTGCATGGAAGCACATAGGGAGTCCTGATACGGTCACGGCAAAGATGGTGAATCCGGAAAAGAAGACTAGACTCAGAAATACCAAGGAAACATAAGAAAGGATAAGGAAAGGAGTCACTGCCTAATCATTTAATGGAAAGATGAGAAAAACCAAACACAAAGGAAAAACTAAAAGAAATCAAGGTGAAGAAAACATATGCATGCTCCGTGCCTAATGGATGTAGTGTACAAATCAATGCTGGCCAAATAAAGGGTAAGGATTCTTGTTACGCATGGGGAAGGAATTAGGCACCCCCATGCGCCCGAAGAAATCAATCTTTCTAGGTTTCCTACATGCTTATGGTCTAGTGTGTGTATGCTTGTCTGCTCTAAATGCACATGCCTAATATGACTGGAAAACATGCCAAATCAAAGAGAAGAAGTGAATAAAAGGGAAGAAATGATAATCCAAGGGATAATGTAGGTGTAGACACCCCAAATTTCTAATTTTGCAGGATGAGGATGTAGTGGCTGAGCTCTAACCCTATCAAGGCCCTTTTAATTCATGGAAACCCAATTGGGCCCATGAAGGCCCACTTAGGCCCATTGAGCCCTATTTGAGCCCACTT
>JAMKQA010048008.1:0-12023 GCA_024699735.1 Posidonia australis | reverse complement strand
ACACAAGAATTTACGTGGTTCCCCAAATGGGTACGTCCACGGATGGAGAGCGGGAAGAGGTTGTTCCACTAGATCAAATGGGGATACAAATGTGTTCTACCAAATTGAGTGCCCTAGCCAAGCTTAAATACTTGGGCATCCCAAATGGTTAAAAGACCAAAATACCCATAGTACAAGTTATAACCAAATTCAAGACACATATTCAACAGGAGGTTTGAGACTCTCTCCTGAGCACTGTGTGTTGAGGACACCGTGAGAAAGCGTACTCTGTAGTGGCCAGTGCAGGTGGGACACGTGCCCCGTAGCTGGTAGCGTCCTGAGAGACAGGACAGCCTTCCCAGGGGAGTTGGCTTCTGAGGGTTCTCCTGAGAGAGGGGAATTACGGGACTGTGATCGCTCCTGCATAGGGTGACTTCACCATGGCAGTGCAGAATGTTGGGGTCGCTCCTCGATGAACTGCGTGTGGCCAAAGTTTGGTTACTTGGCGCCGGACTTTCCAACCCACTGTGTGTGGTTTTGACCATTGAGGACCGATGCTTGTGGTTTTGAGCTAGTAGAGCCCTGATTTGTGGTTTTGGCTAGTGTGTGCCTGATTTATGAGGTTTTGAGAAAAAGATTTGCGAAATAAATTTAAAAGGAAAAATTGATAATGGTCTTGTTTTCCGCAATTTTCGTGGGGTACGTACTGGGTGACTTTAGTCACTCATGCATTTTCCTTGTGGTTTTGTTTGCAGGTGCAAACATACGATTGGTTTAGCATAGTGCATATAGTCTGGAGTCTACTAGCCGCACACACAGGTTCCTGGTAGTCAGATATTTACTATTTAGCTTTATTTTTCCCGTAATTTAATCTGTATAAATTATTGTGGAAAATTTGAGACGTGACAGATAGTGTCTATCTAATTGACATGACTTACAGACAAAAAACTCAACTTTAATAAAAGGAAATGATTGTTGAAGATTTTTATATGACAGACAGTAATGTCATAACAAAGAAGACTCTACAATAGTAGCAACAAACACCAATCTATTAGGTATACTATCCTGAACCAGCATGTAGACACTGCGACCACGCTCACAGTCCAAATCAATCCTCTTCCTCGTTTGATAGGGATTAAAGGTTATAGAATAGTAAAATTATCGGATAATAACACTAATAGAAAGTAAATTGACTAAAAAATGAAGAACATAAAGAATGTTATCAAGAGTACTATGAGAAATGGCATGAAGCACACCTTCCCCAGAGACGAAACAATGGTGACCATTAGTAATAGAAATAGATTTAGTATCAGTCAAAGAGAAAAGTCGGGTGAAGAAGTCACGAGTACATGACATGTGTGAGAATGTCTTAGAATCAATAATCCTAAAGCTATCATTAGAAGCTAATAAAATAGTCGTACTTGAGGAGGATGCATGGACAACACTAGTAGTAAGTTGATTGTCTTAGAGTTGAAGAAATCTATCATAATTAGCCTAAAAAATAGTCATTGTCTGAGTAAAAGAATCATTAGATGAAGTCTCCATCACATGTCAGGCCCAAGGAAGTCTACCAAACTTGGCCCAAGTCCAACAGCGATCTGATGTATGATTGATTTTACCACAGTGATCACACTTACGATATTTACATCCTCCAACTGACGATCTACAATGACCACAACCACAAGAGGAAGTCATACGAACAGGAGTATCAGTCTGATTGAAACAAACAAAGGTGGAAAGCAAGGCCAAATATTGTTGTAATCTTAGGAAAACACCAAAAATAGTTGTAGAAATCCATTTTTAGGGTAAAATTGAATTATCTAGTGATGAAACTAAGACACATATACAACCTTAAAGGCCAAAACATGAAAGAGAAAGGAGAAGATAGCCTATATATAGGAACTGACAACAGGCTATTTGGGCCATCGGTTGCCACAAGAGCCAGTAGGGTGTCATGAACCAATTGCCAAGGCCGAATGACACACAAGGGGAGGTTGAGTGGGTGTAGGATGGCCGACGGGTGGCTAGAGACACTAAGGAAGTCTGACGGGTGGCTGGGGGGGCTGTGAGAGGCCCGACGGGTGGCTAGAGACACTAAGGAAGTCTGACGGGTGGCTGGGGGGGCTGTGAGAGGCCCGACGGTGGCAACGACAGCGCCGATTCAGCGTCGACATAGGGTGGGAGGGAAGGAGACGACTAGGTTTTAATAAACCTGAATTCTAGTATCATGTTGATTAAGGAGAGAAAATTACTATTTCCAATAATCACTGTTGTTACATATATATAGGATTTACCTCTTATACGGATATCCGTATATCATATATCCACATAAGAGATAACCAACATCTAATAAGCTATATCTAACACTATGAAATAAATAAAATATTGAAATGTTAAATCCAAGAAAAGAAAGAACGAATTGAGTTAATTCTTTCTCGTATTCTTTAGGAAAAAATGGATCTTTAAGATATGATATAATTCTCCTTGGGGCATGCTTGATAAAAGTGACAGAAATGAAGGAAGAAACTTAATTTTGTATTAAGGTAGATATGTACAAAAAGACATGATGAGAACTACACCAAGAAAAGGCAAGAATGAACAAGTTAATATTTTTTGGTCCATTAAACTATGATAAAGTTCCATGTTCAGTAATATTATATAAAGAAAAAGTTTCAGGAGAGACCACATCAAAGATAAGAAATATGAGTTCTTAAAAATCTAAACCATGGATCTTATATTTATGTGTACGCACAGAACAGGTATCACCTTCTACATGGTAAAACAGGGCATTTCATATTTGTCAAAAGTCTAGAACATCTCCAACGTACAGTTATCCTCTACGAATGATGTTAATATAAATGTGAGTTTTGGTGAAGGTCGAGGCTTTCCCAATGAGTAGATCCAATTCCATGTATCCATTCCAGCAAGCACTGTGGCGCTTGTTATGTTCTCATGTATGACCTTCATTTTTCCACAGTCATGTAACCACCAATGCCCAATCTAATGTGTGATACTACAAAAAAAAGTTTTAGATATCCTACTAATTGTTGGTTTTAGATATGTTACAGATTCTCATCTTGTAGCACAATCTTTTGAAACCCTTAAATCACTTGAAGTCGTGATCTTTCCAAAATCTTGCATGTCCTCAAGTTTTCAAGCTGACAAAGGTAAAATATAACTACCAAAAGCAATCAAAAACTTCAGACTATCACAGGGCTTATGACCTATGAAGCAATCATAAGCTTCAAATACATATTTTAATAATCATAATAGTATATGATTGATAGAAACATCCTAAATAATGAGAAGTAAATAATGAGAAAAACAGAGTGAATTTAGTACTCAAGAACCAGTCACCAAAACTTTAAACAATGATTTACTACCTCAAATGTCATTACATTAAAAGCCAATATACAACAGCGCAGAAAAACTCCTAAGTGACTGTTTGGATCCAAAAAGATCCGATCGTCTCCATAATTGACTCCTGATAAGGGTAAAAGTACAGCTGCCAAAAAAAATGGAGTAACATTACATCCATCTGTTATTTCTTAAGTGTTACCCCCTGGATTAACCGAGAAATACATCAATGAAAGACTTACCCCTTAATTTATCAAAGAAGGTGAATAAATCATCAGGTGAAGAAAAACTTTGGAGGCGATCCATCAGGTTCTGACTCAACCAGTCACCGAACCAATCAGCACCTAAGCCATTGATACCCTTCAGTTGATTTATGAGCTCACATAGTGGTGGCTCAACGACATCATCACAAGACTGCAAAATTAGATGTACTTTGCTTGTCAGGGAAAAAAAACATGTGTCAGCACAAAGGCAAAGAGAAAGGCAGCAATAAATTAAGAAGTGCTCCATCCCACTATGTTAAGTGAATTTATAAAGATTGACCATTTCTGCCATTGTGCTCTACTAATACTTGTCTTCTCTAGTAATTTGATGACAAATCGAAGATCGAGTGTATTAGAACGAAATGTTAGGTATTGTTAATAGAAAACACCAGAGGAGCTAGGGACCAACTATCTAAGTAAGAGCCTCAAAGAAAGATGAGTGTCATCTTTTTTCACCATTTCGCTGGGAATAATGAAAACGCTAATTCGCACTGTCCAGTTTCACTAAAAGTCTGAAAATTCACTGCTATCGCACAATGGCAAATAGATTCAGCAAAGATAAAGCCTTCTCCCATTATGCCTCTATATTACAGAGTTTGCAGGACTTAACTTTTACAAGCTCCGTAGAATAAACACAACATCAATCCACTTTTCTCCTACCAGCTTGGCAAACAAACGCAAGACCAAACCCTGAACCACGCACTACTAAAAAAAGAAAAAAAAAACACACACCTTTAGAGTTTAAAAGACTGGATCTTTTTCTTCTGTGTGTGTGTGTGTGTGTGTGTGTGGTTCGGTACCCGAGTGACGGAGAAGAGGAAGAGGCCGAGGCGGTTGTGGTGGGAGACGGAGCTGAATGGGATGGGGACCGCTGTCTGGGCGGGGGGCGCGAAGACCTGGATGAGGTGGCAGATGGCGATCTTGTGGGGCGTGAGCTCGAACACTCCTAGCCCCACCTTGGAGGTCGGCAGCGTCGGCGTCGGCGCCGGCGCGGCCATCATCGTCGGTCTGAGCTCCTTCGCTGCTGGAAGGGAAGGTAAACGTTTTGGACTGTGGAGAGGAAGAGGGGCGGGCGGGAAACGAGATTGCTTGCAAGGGCTTTTTGGTACAAAGAGGATGGTTGCTGAGTGCTGACTGCTGACTGCTGACCCTCTTACTTTGCATCACCTAATTAGTTTAATTTAGTGACAGCATTACGCATATAATTTTCTATTAATTATGTTATTTGTTTTTTTTTGTGTTTTATGATGTAAAGCAAAGCATAATAATATGATCAATACCACATGTATTTTGAAGCTTTAATGATATATAAGGTTAAAGCATAATATCAATAATTAATTGATATAAGTCCACTATCTTACCTTTTCTAGTAATAACATTGCAAATTTGTAGGATTAAGGTTGTATTTGATATAGGTTATAGACAAATTGATTACAGTGAAAAGTTGATTTTTTTTTTCAAGAAATTGTCTCTATCGTTTTTCATTTTCAACATCTTTGATGAGTTTTATATGTGAAAAATAAACTAATATTTTTAAATAAGTTAACATTTTTTTATATATTTGATTCAACTTGTTACCTATAAAAAATTATTTCCAATAAGTTATGAAAAATAATCTTTACACTATCTAAGAAAATACTACTCGATTACGAGGAATCGCAAGTTGATATTTATTGTGTATCATATGTGTGTAGGCTATCAGTGTACAATTTGAAATATTTATATTATACAATTTTATGTAGTTATCATGCGAGGATAGTTTAATTAGTAGAGTGTTAAGAGATCTAAAGGTGGTGTATTCAATCCACGTTCATCACATATTTTTACTTTTTTAAATTCTTGGATAGTCTAGCTTAATTCATCAATGGATACTTTCATTTTTTATTGACGGACATTTCAGATTAATTCATCAATGCATGGTCCTCATTAATCTCCTATTTAATAAGATCGTTGGGTACTTTGATTTTTAATATTATTTTTTTGTAAATGATAGTAAGGTCTATTCTTCCTTATATTTTTTCCCTACGGCTCGAACTCAAGCGAGGTGTGCCAAGTGCATTATGTGAGTTGGTTTGATTTTTTATATATTCTAAAGATCAAATATAAAGAACACTTAATTATTGGAAGTGAGGTGCAACATTTACTCTAATGACAAAAGAGGTTAAAATTCTTATAAGTGTTTATAGAAAAAATTCTTATAAACAAATAACATCAACCATTGGATACATCCAACAGTTGAGAGAGAGGGGTGGGAAGGAGTGGTGATGACGACGTACACGAGGAGGCGAATGAGGAGGAGGGTTAGGGAGGCAATGGAGGAAGAGCTTTGATGAAGGAGGCGGACAACACAGTACATAAGTGAGGTCGTTAGTACACAAGGGAACCTAAAGGAGGTGGAAGAGCAACGACGATCGTGACAAAGGAGGCGAGCAACGCGGTGCACAGGAGGAGACAGCAGCAATGACAACAACAGGGGAGCTACGAACATAGCGAGCAAGAGGAGAGAGGAAGCCAGGGGAAGTCGACGATTCAAAATAATACTTTCACCATTAGGTAGTAGTAGTAGTAGATTTAAGGTCCATTTGGTAGGACTTTTGGACAACTTTTAGATATGTAGCTTCTCACAAAAGCTGAAATAATCTAAAAACTCTACCAAACAGTCTTAAGTGGTAGTAAACTTCTCAGAATCACATAATTTTGATACAGTATTTCCTTTATATTTTCAAATGTTGGAGATTGATAGCTTCCAACTAGAAGCTAGTTTTTATTTTTTTATTCTTTGTGTTGTCCTTCTGTAATTTATGTTTTTACTTAAAAAACTACTCAATATTTACAAAATTTGCTATCGATTAACCCAACCACCGTCCTCGTCTCAACCACTGTCCTTATCCCCTTCCTCCTCTATTGTAATATCCTGAATTTTAGGCAACAATTTAAGTTAGATATTTAATTTGGGATTTCTCAGTTGTTGGACGCTTGGAGTGAGGCGTTTAATATAAAACACTAGTTTATAGGCATTCAACACTAGAAATATTGAATGTTGGCTTTTGGTGTGTTGTGTTGAATGCTGAAGAGTGGAGTGCTTAATGTAAAATGCCAGATATAGACCGTTTAACACTTGCATGAGATTTCTATACCAAAGACATTGAACGCCTGGATCCATGCGTTTAACTTTAGACGCACGTCAGGCAGGCATACAACATTCTAAAGATGCATGTAAAAAGTAAAGCTGCCTATACATATAGGGAATGGAGGTGCACGTCAGGGATTGTTTTTCTTCTCCTCTTCCATCTCTTCTCAGGAAGCTGAGGAAGTTCTCGGTGGGTTTGGGTGCTTAGCAAATGAAAGAGAGAGAGAGATGAAGATGAGAGGAAGAAATCTCATGCAATAATGAAAATTCCAGGGGCCTTTGTGCAAAAAACCTAAATTCTGAATCCCAAATCATCAAAAATACATAGGAAAACACATTCTATGTAATTATGAAGAAATCTAGGGTCAAATGTGTAAATATGTGCATTTTTTGTCAAATAGGGGTTAAAATACAATTATGCCACTAAAACATGCATTTAATGCAATTCAGTGGAAATTCAGGATAAAATATGCAAGAAAAAGAGTCCATATTGAAATAAGAAAGTTTCAGGGGCAATTTAGTAATTTTAATCAAGAAAACAAGTATTCAGCGTGAAAACAGTAAAGTTTAGGGACTAAAATGCAATTTACCCAGTGAATCAAAGCATTCAGAAGAGTTTCTGTGAAGTTCAGGGGTTTTATTGCAAATCAACCAGCAAAATAAGCATTCAGAATGATTTTCAATAAAGTTCAGGGGCTAAAATGCAATTTACCTAGAAAAACAATGTATCCAAAAGATTATCAATAAAGTTTAGGGTCTAAAATGCAATTTAACCAACAAAATATGCATTCAAAATGATTTCAGGAAAGTTTAGGGTCTTAAATGCAAAAATATTGGATTACAATGCATCAAAAGAAACTCTAAGGACTTTATTTAAACTTTTAAACCTAGAGAACATTATTTTGAATACTCAAGGGACATAATGCAATATTTTCAGTTAAAACTTTATTCAAACGAATTAAGAAAAATGATCAAGGACCTAAATGCAAGACAAGGGCCTGAATGTAATAAAGAAAAAAACCTAAATGTAACAGTCAAAAAGTTACAGAATTTTATTTAAAGAAAAAAGGTTTTTTAATTCTTTTAAAAGAAAATGACAACGACGGTCATCGACGGCGGAGTTTCGCCGTCGACAACCGCCGGAGAGGCTATCAGAGGATTTTCCGTGGTCTGATCTCATGGGAAGCAAGAAGAAGAAGAGGGGAGAAGATCCAACGGATTGGATGAAGGATCAGACGGCTGGTTCCTTTCCCCCGCCTCGCTCGTCATCGTTGTTGTTCCAGCGACACGCTTGAGAAGACTAGGGTTGCTGGAGGCGGTGGCGTGATGGTCTGGGACCTTCGGAGGGTTGAGGAGGAGAAGTGGAAGACGTTCGAGGGAATGGATGCGAGGAGGAACGCGTAAATGCTTCTCTAGATCAATCTCGCCGCCGACGCTGCAAACTTCGACGAGCTTGGCTGAGGAGGCTGCCCTGGGCTTGAAATGGAACGCTGGCTGCTCCGGAGCGTTGAGGAAACACTGAGGATCGTTCCTCAGGGGCCAAGGAGGCGCTGCGAGGTGCCAGGCTTGCAATTGCGTTTCACTGTGCATCATCTTCCCCGACGACGGTGACGGAGCGACGTCGACGGCGTATGGCTCCTGGAGGTTGAACGGTGGCTCGAAACAGTGCGCCAGGGGTCGGAGAAGCAGGAGGGAGACCAGGGGAGGAAGAATTGATGCTCTGGGGCCAGGGATGTGCCCTAGACCAGCCCCCCCACCTAGGTCACCGGAAAATGACTCCTTCGAGGCCTAGGGGTTGATTCCGATCAAAGGAGACTCTGGATTTGTTGGAATCGACTCCGGGGAACACAAGAAGTCCCAGGAAACTAAAATTGAAGCTAAAAATGGCTGGAGGAGGGCGTACCTGGTCTGGCAGTGTGATTTCTCCCTTGTAGCTTGTCGGAGGTCGCCGGAATTGCTTGCCTCTCACCTCTGCGAGCCCTTCTCTCCTCCTTGAGCTCTCTCTCGAACCTTCCTCTCTCTCTCTCTCAGTCCACCAGTCCTCTATTTATAGCCAAGGAAGACCACTAGCTCCTAACAAAACCATAACAACCCATTCCAACAAACTATGACTACCTAACAACTTCTTAACAACCTAACCAACTCTTAACCTTCTAACTAACCACTAACAAACTCTAACAACCCTATAACAAACCTAAGGATGTTTGAGAAAGTGGGCTTAAATGGGCTTTGGTGGGCCTAATGGGCTTTGGTGGACCTTCATGGGCCTTGGTGGGATTAATGGGCTTTAGTGGGCCTTCATGGGCTTGCTGGGCTTTGGTTGAATTAAATGGGCCTTGGATGAATTAAACGGGTCTTGGATGAATTAAATGGGCCTTGGTAAGCCTTCATGGGCCTAATGGGCTTAAATGGGCCTAAGTGAGCTTAATGGGCCTAAATGGGCTTTGGTGGACTTTCATGGGCTTGCTGGGCTTTGGTTGAATTAAATGGGCCTTGCGCATGTCCAATGCGGTTGCATGGTGCGCCTAAGAAGTGCGCCTGTCTGGTGCGCCTGTGAAGTGCGCCTGTCTGGTGCACCAGATAGGTGTGCCTGCATGGCCCTGGACCATGGCTCAGACCATTCGTTGTTTGGTTTAGTGTTCTTTGGCTTTGGGACAAAACCAGGGTTTGAGCTTGTAGACACCCCAATTTTCCAATTTTGCAGGATGGAGATGTGGTGGCTGAGCTCTAACCAGGGTCATTTAATTCATGGAGACCCAATTGGGCCCATGAAGGCCCACATAGGCCCATGAAGTCCACAATAACACAGCCCACACTTTTTTCTTCTCTCTTAAATCAACATTTCATTTCTCTCCATATTATTTCCCAAAATTCTCAACTAAATTCTCGAAAATCACAAAATCTTACCAAAGAACAAAAAAACCATTGACTGAACCCATTTTCCTTCACCAAGCCTCACAACATCAGCCTAAATCCACCTCCTTATTGAGCTCCCAATCTCATCGTCGATCCAGCCAACAATCCAGAGCATCCTCAACCGTCGGATGGCTCGCCGGAAACTCCAAGATCGTCGTCCATCTATGTCGACGGGCAGGGGAGCAAACCGGAGCGTGTGGGGGACAGCCGTTGGTTGTCTGCTGAGCTGGCGTAACGGCGGTTGGAGTTTGTTGCCGCTTTGTTACATGTTGTGCGCAGAACTTGAGCCAGCCAGATGGGTTCTGGCAGCCTATAAATGGAGAAGCAAAGCTCACGACAGAAAAGCCACACAATTCAGAGCACAGAGCACACAGAGAAATCAGAGAGAAACAGAGAGAGAAGAGACACCGAGAGAGAGACCGTCGCGGAGAGGAGCAGTCGCCGCTTCCGGAGCTCCGGCAACGATCTCCAGCCAGGTACACGCCTTAATCTCTCTTAATTTCCAGAATTCTAGTCTTCCTGCCGTCCTCTCTCTTTCTGGGGCGGTTCCAAGGGATCCAGAGCGATCCCTTGGCCCGCGGCGCTCCGTCGTGCCCCGCCGTCGCCAAATTCCGGCGACAGAGGTGGGGGGGGGGCAATCCAGGAAGTTTCCTGGACCCCCGAGTCTTCCCTCTTCCTCCTCTGGTCTTCCCGGAGCTTGCCGTCGCCGCTCTGCCGCTCCCAGCTGTCCGCGCGAAGATCGTCGGAGAGGAACGCCCTGGACCGCTGGCGCCGGAGAAGACGACCACCTCAGAGGTGGATTGCGCCTCTCCAGCACCCCTGCGCCCCTTCGATGTCCCAGGATCCATCCTCAGCCTCTAGCAAGCGCCCCAGAGCCCTCAGGATCGCGTCGCAAGCCCCCGAGTGTCCCAGCAACGCTGCTCGCCAGAGGAAGCCGCGACGACGACGGTCAGGCCACCACCTCGCATCAACAACCTCCGCGTCGCTCCGGAGTAGCCCCGATGCCTCATTTAGCCCTCCAGAAGCCTCCAAACACCGCGCTGCAGCCTCCGGAGGTCTCCTTCTCCCTCGGTGCCACCTCCGGAGCCTCGCGACAGCGACTAAGGTGGGGAGGCCTTTCCCGCCGACCGATCGTGCATCGGCTCCGGCGGATTTTCCCTCTACCTTCCCCTCTTGCCTTTGGTGAGGTCTGATCTAAGATTCGACCTCTAGAGGCCCCCTTTTGGCCTCCTCCGGTGGTCGTCGACGGCGAGCTCCGTCGCCGGCGGCCACCGCTGCTTTTCTTTAATAAAAATTAAAAAATAAAAAAACTTTTGTTTTAATCAAAATTGCAGATACATTATTTTCATTACATTTAGGTCCTTCCAAAATTACTTTTAGGTCCTTTTCTTGCATCTAGGTCCATCTGTCATTTTTCCAAAATGTTTCGAATAAAGTTTTAACTGAAAATATTACATTTCTTACCCTGCACTTTTGAAGTAATGTTTTCTGAGTTTAAAACATTAATAAAAGCCCTCCAGAGTTTTTTAAATGTATTTTGCTTTAGGCAAATTGCATTGATGACCTTGGATTTTCTTGGAAAGTTTCTGACAGTTCATTTTCTTTGTGAAAATTGCACATAAGCCCATACATTGTTAAAAATGTTTCAGAATGCACAATTTTGTTGGTTTAATTGCATTTGAGCCCCTGTGTCTTACAGCAAACTTCCAGAAAGCATGTTTTGATTTGAAAATTGCATGAAACTCCCTGAATTTGTTTTAAAACTTTCCAGAAGCATATTTTCTTAGGTAAATTGCATTTTAACCCTCTTTTTCACTGAATTTCTACTGCATGCTTTAATCTTAGTGAAATTACATTTTTGCCCCTGAAACTTCCTAGATTATTTCTGAGACATTTTATTGCATTTTTACCCAGATTTTATGCTGAACTGATTTGCATTGCATGCATTAGTGGGTAAATTGCATTCAGACCCCTAGAGAGCTTCACTTGCACTAGGGATGCACATTTGACTCCAGAATTCTTCATACATGCATGGATGTGTTTTCCTACATATTTTTGAGGATTTGGGCTTCTGAACTTCAGCTTTCCTCGGATTTTGGTTTTTTTGCATAAAACCCTCTGCATTCTTCAGATTTGCATTCACACCTACATTTTGCATACTTTTCACATCTTTTTGCACGGTTTTTCCCGTCTGTTCTTCCTTGCTCGGTGCACGCTTTCTAGCTATGTTCTGAGCTTAGTCTTTTCCTCGTTTTCCGGGTTTTCCTCGGTTTTCCGCAGTTTTCACTTGTTTTGGTTTTCCATCGCCCGAGGGCATACAGTAAAAGGCTTACAAAAGCCGACATGGTCCCGAAACAAGGATTATTTTCCCCTTTTTG
>JAMKQA010048006.1:0-10540 GCA_024699735.1 Posidonia australis | reverse complement strand
TACAGATGCCTCTCCCTGAGCGAGGTCGAGGGACGAAAGGAACCAAGACCGATGCTCAGGGTTGACAAGATACCCCCATTTTGTGGTTACAGAAGGATGGTGTTTATTGTAGGCAGTAAGTCACTTATCCAGTGGATGCACCGAAAGTCATGATTTGTTGCCAAATGCGAAAGCAAATGCAAAATGCGTGCAACTGTTGATCTAAATGCTAGAGATGTGATGCTAATGCGAAAACAAATGCAAGAGTCGATTTGAAAGCTGATGCAAAATCGATGTGAATGTAAAGTAAGTGCCTGCAAGGCGATGCAATGTTGATGCTAGTGTTGACGCAACAAGGCAAAAGATAAAGCGTTCCTGCACACAAAGAGAACCACTGGCAGGAAAATGATAAGTTGTCGGACTCATCAGTCGGATTATTAAGGTTATCAACCTAAGGAGGTGGGATATGACAAGTCAATCAAGTCTTGTCATCCCGATCGCTAGACAGTATGACGGTTGTCAACCGAATAGTTGGGGATACTAGCCCAAGGGGAAGAGGGGCATGACAAACATACCATTTGTCAAGCGAAAAAGAAGGCCCTGTCCGCACAGACCAAGGGCGAACAAAGAGATTTCACGCCCGCGAAAACTCAGAAGAGAAGAGAGAACCAAAGGACCTTGATCGCTTGATCAGAGGGTCAAACAACTGGATTCTGCGCTCGTGAAAACCCAGAAGAGAAAGGATAAGGACGTTGACCGCCCGGTCAAAAGGTTAAGCAGCTGGATTTCCTACCTAGGGAAATCCGAGAGAAAGGCTAGGACCCTGACCATCCAGTCAAAAAGGTCAAGCCACCGGATTTCCTGCCTAAGGAAATCCTAGAGAAGGGCTAGAACCTTGACCATCCAGTCAAAAGGGTCAAGCCGTCGGATTTCCTGCCCATGGAAATCCGAGAGAAGGGCTAGAACCCTGACCATCCAGTCAAAAGGTCAAGCTGCTGAATTTCCTGCCCAAGGAAATCCGAGAGAAGGGCTAGAACCCAGACCATCCAGTCAAAAGGTTAAGCCACCGAATTTCCTGCCCAAGGAAATCCAAGAGAAGGCAAAGACTTCGATCTCTCGGTCAAAGTCAACCAACTGGATTCCGTGCCCGTGAAAATCCAAAAGGACAAATGACGTTGACCGCTCGATCAAAGTCGGCAAGCTGGATTCCACGCCCACGAAAAACCAAAAGGGGCAAATGACGTTGACCGCTCGGTCAAAGTCAACAGGCTGGATTCCGTGCCCGCAAAAATCCAACAGGGCAAATGACATTGACCGCCCGGTCAAATTCAATAGGCTGGATTCCGCGCTCGCGAAAATCCAAAAGGGCAAATGACGTTGACTGTCCGGGGGGTTCTTCGAGATTCTGCTGTATCTCAACAAATGTCTGCTTCAAACAAAATTTCCTACTTTGTTCGTGGACTAATCCGTAAATTGCGAAACGTAGGGGATTTTCTGCAAATTACCCCATCTAGTACATTTTACGGGCCATGTGCTTGACATAATGACATTGCTTATTCCGTTCTTGGAGTGCAAGCCGTGAAGTGCTAGGGGTTGAAACCATTTTACATTTTGAATCTTGACTATTAAATTATTTATAAGCGGATCACATTGGATAACTGTCATACCTTTCCCGCTTACTGAGAGTGCAATTGAGCTTGATTCTGCATGATTCTTCTCCATTGCTCTGTCTTACTCATTCATTTATATATTCTTCTTCATTTTTAAAACCTTCCTTAATACGCGTGACTGTTCTTCTTCCTCCTTATTCCATTCTCCCTCTCCAAACGAAACCCATCTTTTGTCTCCCTTCTCCTCATCTCTTCTCCACTCTCCCTTCCTCCTCTCTTTGTCTCCCCTCCTCTTCTCTTCATCTCCCCTCCTTTTCATGGCGGCGACGTGCAGGAGGTACACCGACGAGGTGTGATGGCGGCTGGTCGGCGGTGGCATGGATTGGACCCTTCAAGATTGGCTGGATAGAGGCTCGCTGGCGGAGATATCTCCCTTGACCTGTTCTGATGTTTGCATGTACCCCTATTGTTTTGGATGGCCGGCGGCTTGGTGAGCTTCGGCGGGCTATGGGTGGATGGGTTTGGTGTGGAGGCACGGGTTGGTGGCTACGGTCGTCAGCGGGGGATGTGGAGTGGCCGTGAGATGGTGGCGGGCTGGAGTGATGGTGCGGGTCGCCGGTGGAGCAGGCCATAGCGGCGGGTTCTGGCGGACTGGACCGCGTGGCGGCTGTGTGGTGGTGGGTTGAGGTTGTGGAGGTGGTTCTTGGTGGTAGATGGGTTGGCCGTAGGTAGGCGACGGTGCTGCTTGTGTGGTGGGTTTATGGTTTGGCCATGTAGTGGGGGTCGGAATGATGGCCAATGAGTTGGCCGTGGTGGTGATCTTGGAATAGTGGTGATGGGTTTGGGTACAAAAAATGCTTGTTACTGTTCATGATTCATTTTTCATGATATTTGAAGTATGGTTTATGAACTGCTTTGAATCCATATTGGTCACTCTAAATTAATGAATTGCTGAACCATGCTTTTAAGAAAGATGATAGCTTGCAGATTGCTCCCTTCTTGCATATTTTAACAAGAAAATATTGCCACATAAATCGCACATTTCCATGAATCACCGAGCCATAACTGTATGCCTGTTTATTTCTACCACCATGTGCCATATGCTTTATTTAAATGCCATGCCCCTTCTATTTCGCTTGTTTATGCTTATAATGCCATGCCTGACTTTGTTTGGATTTCATATGTCATTGTCTTGCTTTCTGTTTTAGCTTTAATGAGGTCTTCGCTCTTTTTGTAGGACGATTTAGCTCCCGAGGAGGGGACCCCACAGTCCTCACGGGACACACTGTCTAGTGCTCGCTCTCGGTGACGAGGTAGTTCCTCAAGGTCTCGTGCCTCCAGTAGCTCGACCCCTGCCGTCCCCATTGAGGTCAGCCCAAAATTGGAAGAGAATGTGTATATAAATCTGGTGTTTTATCTGACAAATGCCTTTTCACGAGTCTGGCAATTTCGAGGGGCAGTTGCTAAGTGATCATCACATCTGCGAGGGTCCCGACTTTGGGGTAATTTCCTACCTTGATGTGCTTTATAAATTTCTTTCTCATTTGGTATTAATTCTGTTCTTAAAATTTGAGGCTGGTGACGCAAACTGGATAATGTAGTGTCATTGGGGCCCTATGCTTGACCATTTCCACCGGCTGCCCGAGTTTCTGCAGGATTTTCTCCTTCACCGATCCCCATTCGATAGCTTACTGTGTATTCCGACCATACACGGCCACTACAACTTCTTCCGAGCTCTAGTGGAGAGGTGGAGGTTCGAGACGCATACCTTTCACTTCCCATTTGGGGAATTGACCGTCCTGCCCGACCAGTGGGCCCTGCTGACAGGCCTTCCCTTTGGCGACGAGCCGATAATAGGGGAGACCACTCATGGGATGCATCTGGCTCCCGCGCACCTAGGCCGCGTTCCTCCAAAGCCACCTCGGGGGAAGCATATGATCACTGTGGGGTGGCTGAGAGAGTGGGACCAGTTCTGGCCCAACATCGAGCCTGATAGCAAAGAGGCGGACTTTGTGTTGAGGCATTTTCTGTTGGATTTGCTAGCAATGATCTTTTGTGACTCGTCCGCATACTGTATTCATGCTGATTGGTTAGCGTATTTAACCAATCTAGAGCATCTGGACCACTATGACTGGGCTGGTGCTAGTTACACCTGGCTGATCTGCGGACTTGACAACATAGTCAAGCTTGGGCGCCGCTCCTACGTGGGATTATATCCTCTGCTGACTGTGAGTGTTTACTTCCATTATTTTTGCAAAACAAATTTTCTCTTCACTTAATAGCTGATAAACTGACTTCTGTCTGTTATTTCTAGTACTTGATTATGGAGCATATCACACGGGGGCATAGCTTCGGCCTCCTCCGTGATGGACTTCTACCTCTCCCTCGTCAGTGGGTCGAGCCTAACCATCGGGCTGCTGCTGGGGTTTATAGTTACGAGTCCTACCGGTATTTGCTGGACTTGGTAGAGCTCGAGGATGTAAGGTTTTTGCTATTAGATTTCAATTCTGTATGCCGGTATTACCTATTTTGCTTACAATTGTCTGTTTTCGTAACAGGTTCACCTACGTCCATTCTCCAGATATGATGGCTTTAACTGGGCACCTTTGAACTCTGGTCGCATGCTGAGGGACAAGCAAATGAAGTTTTACTGTATGAAGAAGTCGACATATTTTCTCCTGGGGCACGTGAGGCATCAATTTCTGAATGAATTTTGCATTCCTGCCCCACCTCCTGCCGACATGGATTGCCTGGCCTCGACTCGTTCTGTGGCCAGAAGTCGGCATGCAGCAGCCATCGCTTCTCAAGACAGGCATATCCTTCAAGAAGTCAATTACACGGATTACCTGGCTTGGTACAGACGAGTTGGGAAGCCGTATCTGTTTGAGGAGGCTGTGTGGGATAACCAGCGCGGGATGTGATATGCCTCCGACTAGGCCAAGGTACTTGATTATAATCTTTGCTTAATACTTCCAGGCATATGATCTATATAAATCTGACATTTGTCATAATTCAACAGGGCTTTGAAGATCAATTCGACGCCTTTTATGCCGACATCTGACGAAAAAGGGTATAATTTTTACTTTTTGTAAATCGCCATTTCTCAACAGTAGGCCTGACATATTTGTAAACCTGCAGGAACTGCGCTGGTGCAACATCATTCGGGTATTCCTTTCTTTTTCTTTCTGCTTTTGCTATATCATTCCATAATTCTGATTATTAACACAGGTCTTGATATTGCAGCAAGATTTCCCAGCTCATGAGGTGAATGCAGCCAGTAGTGGGGAATTCACTATGGAGGCGTCTGAAGGGATAGCCTTTTTAGTCTTTTGCTATAGTCAAGTCTTGTATTGTAAACATACTTAAGAATGTTTAGAAATAATAAATCTCAAATTTTGGAATGCGCCTCACTCTTGGGGTACTGCTTGTGTATGCTGTATGCGGCTTTTTGTGCAAATTTCAGAAAATGGCACCAATTTGGCGAGGTTCCAATTTTAGGGGAGGTGCTACCAAAATTTTCATCTGTTTGGTGCGCCATCTAGGTGCACTGCCAAGGTGCGCCACCTATGTGCGCCATATTGGTGTTCCGCCCGAAAATGGTTAGCTTGCTTTCCTTTTTTGCTAAAACCTTTTACTTATAACCTCACATTCTCAGCGAGATGCACCGCCGCCCATTTCTGCAAACACCCTAAAATCTTCGAATCTTGCTTGTAGCACCTTCTTTGATCCGCTCTGGACTCCTGCTGCGATAATACAATGGTATGTGAATGTTTTGTTGTTTTCCTTGTTGACTTCTTCTTGCCTTGCTCTATGAAAACAAAACACGGATTTCGTTTTTGCCACATAGCCTTAGATTTACAACGAGACGTGATTTCTTGAGCATGCTTTTTTGATTTTGCATTAAGATCAAGATCATATATTTTATTGGATCACTCCGTTTACCTCATATTTATGTCAAGTTCTGCTCTTTTTACTGCCATATCTGGTCCAAATCTGTGTCCACAGAGTTATCCTACCATGGTGACACCAAAACATTGCTCAGATGCTTTACGCGGCTGGATTGACGCTTTAACAGCTGTTGACCGCGAACAACTGCGGATTTGGGGCATATCCTCCTCACTTTTAAGTATAGCTAAAGTGGAGGTTAACTGGCATCTGTTATGCGCCGTGGCTCGATTTTGGAAGCCGGCCTTGCACGTTTTCCGCTTCGGGCAGATAGAAATGACTCTGACTTTGGAGGAGGTCGGACGGATCTACGGCCTGTCGCCATTCATGTCTCCTCCAGTCTTCACTTGCCATGACAACTATGTTCCAGTTTTGAGTCGACTGACGGGCTTGACCAGAAGCGTCTGTGAAGAGAAACTTATCTGCAGAGATGGATCTACTACCATGGTGCGCTTGGATTATTTTGATGAGATTATCAGCACCCACTCCTCTTTAGGCATCCTATGGCTTCATAGTTTTGTGCTACGCTTCCTCAGGGAGCTCATTTTTAGCCATGGCCAGACGACTGTGGCTATTGAGGTGGCAGAAATAGCCTAGGCGATGGTTATTCGCCAGATTGATCTTGCTCCTATTCTCCTTGCTGAGACCTAAGTCGGTTTGGACCGGGCGTTGAAGCGTTTTCGGCATTTCCATGGTTGTGGCGCCTTGGTGAAAGTAAGCAAACCATTTTATACTTAAATACTAAAATACTCTGTTGTGCTTATCTTAACTATGCAACCCATTTTTGCCAGGTTTGGTTTGCTGCTCATATGGGAGTGAAGGTTCTGTGCCCTCGGCCTTCTGCATTTGAAGCTTATAGCCGCATTCATCACTCGAGAACACTTCCAAGTGTGCATGAGCTGTGCAGTAGACTGCGGAGTCTTGCTGAGGACACAGTAACATGGTGCATTATATCCTAGGCGTTAAGAACCTTTACTGCCTTTTTTAATGCTAGGGACATGCGACTAGTGGTTCTTCCTAGGTTTACAGGCGGCGTGGAATATCACCCTGTCTGAGTTCTTCGCCAATTCGGCATCTACCAGGACTCTATTGAGCAAAGTCCCTGTCCTGACCGGTACAAGAGGTATATTGTTGGCTCGAATGCAACAACTTCAGAGTTGGCCTGTAAGACACGTGCCGGCATTAAATCCTCCGATCTTGCCATTACTGAGGGCTCTGGTTGTACAGTGGAATACGAAGCTGAAATAAGAGAGACATGGCCCATAAGTGAGATTCCGCCTAGTGGTACCTGCTTCACAGGGGCTAGCAGCTGAAAGAGGCCAAGAGTTGATTTGCAAAGTTTGTATCAGTGATGGACCATAATAAAAATGTGCTTGCATTTAAGTCATCTTGACTTGCTTGTATTTGTTCATGTATTTCCAAAACTGCTCTCAAGATTAATTTAACTGGCATGCCCCTGGTCATAGATTCTTCCAATTAAAGAAACGACTAGCATGCCCCTAGTCAAATGCATATTTGCCCATACTACGACGCAAAAAGGTAGCTGGCATGCCCCTGGTCGGAATACGGCCAAACGCCTTGCAAAGTGATACAAATATGCTTGACTTAAAATGCTAAATGCTGTGAAAAAAGTGCAATGCAGAGAGAGGATTAATTAATTAATATATTGGTGCCCTCAGCGCCAAGGAAGCCTGTTTTGCCTGCTGTAAGAGGTGACACTGTCCTCGACTCATGTGGCACTAACCTAGACACTTACGTTTATTTGTGGCTCTCCTTCAGATATTATGGACCTCATGCCAAATTATTGGGGCCCTACATCTACTCTTTTAAGGATTCATATTTCTTTTTCTCCCTCAAAGGCATGCTGACTTACCCTATTCCTGCTTGGTGGTAAAATACACCTAAGCTGAGGGGGTGGCTGCTTTTTCTGTTTGATATAAAAGGGGTGGCTAGTCCCTTTATTCGATCTATAGGTGCATGCTTCGACTCCTCTCCAAGTTATATGGGAGGAATAGGGTTGTCCTGTATGTCTCTCTCAGTGGAGCTAGCTTCTGCCTACTACTTCTATCTCCTTATTTCTTTTGTGCTCCAGAGTCTGTATTTTCTTTTATTGCTCGCATTCTCTCTAGACCTTACATTTTTACTCCCTCTGGAGATGTAGGTCCCCTAGGAATTTGTACATTTCGTCCATTCTACTAAAATCTCTCCCTCACCTCCTAAGTTTCAAGGGTAGTAACACATGAGGAGGACTGAACACGTCTTACGCAGGCAGACTTCTGATTTTCCTCATCGGGAAAATGATAATGCTGAGCAAAAAGAAAAAATGTAAGAGATTATTCGTGTTATGCTAGGATGCAATAACCTAAAATATTAGTAGGCGAAAAAGAAGAAACATGAAAATGCAATGGCTCACGGTGCAAGGCTTAGGATTGACTAAGAGTCACTGGTAGTACTTCTTTAAGTAGGAGGCAATGACAGGCTCTGACTGCTCTCTATGGTCCATACCTTCAAGAATGATTGCGCCTCCAGACAGGGCCTCCTTTACTACAAATGGTCCCTACCAGTTAGGCCTGAACTTTCCCCGTGCATCGGGCAGATGGATGGCATGCAAAACCAAGTCTCCCGGTTCAAAGTTTCTGGGTCAGACTTTCTTTTGATAAGCTTGGGCCACTCTGTTATGGTAGCATTGGGCATGATGCAGAGCTTGTAATCTGTGTTCATCAATCAAATCTAGCTGAACACAGCGATCTTGTATCCACTCTGCCTCTTCTAATTCTGCCTCCTTCAAGATTCTTAACGAAGGAATCTCGACTTCAAAGGGAAGGACCGCCTCCATGCCATATACCAAAGAGTAAGGTGTTGCTCCTGTTGATGTCCGGACGGAGGTCCTGTAGGCCAATAACGCATAGGCCAGCTTTTCATGCCAATCTTTATGAGTCTCAGCCATCTTCTTCAAGATTTTCACCAGATTCTTATTAGCCGACTCTACTGGCCCATTCATCTGTGGTCGATAGGGGGAGGATCTGTGATGCCTGATCTTGCAATATTGGAGAAAATCCTCAACCTTTTTTGCTATGAAATTAGTTCTGTTATCTGAAATGATAGCAAATGGAACCCCATATCTGGCGATAATATTATTCTTGATGAATCTCTCTGTAACATCTGTTGTGACTGTCTTGTATGATGCCGTCTCGACCCATTTTGTGAAATAATCGATGGCTACCAGAATGTAATGGTGCCCATTGGATGCAGCAGGATGAATGGCCCCGATAATATCAATTCCCCAAGTAGAAAATGGCTAGGGTGATGACATGCTATGCAATTGTTGTGGGGGAGCATGTATGAAATTGCCGTATATCTGGCAGTTATGGCACCTTCTGACAAATTGGTAGCAGTCTGTCTCCATAGTGGACCAGAAATACCCCTGCAACATAATTTTCTTGGCTAGGAGAACCCCATTCATATGTGGACCACAGGTGCCTATGTGAACTTTTAACATTAGCATATCCACTTCCTTTTTGTCCACACACCTGAGAAGCATTTGGTTATAAGACCTTCTATATAGTTGCCCGGCCCCGAGCACATATTTAGATGCTAATCGTGTCAAGGTCTTTCTATCTGAAGCAAAAATGCCCGGTGGGAAGCTGCTAGACTCCAGAAAAGCTTTAATATCACTATACCAAGGCAGTTTAGCAGATGATGGCGCTTCTTGAATATGCATGCAATGTGCTGGCTGTTCGATGCATGTGACTGAAATGTCCATGGCTTGTGTTTCTGATAGCGATAACCATGATG
This sequence comes from Posidonia australis, assembly GCA_024699735.1. Classification (NCBI taxonomy): domain Eukaryota; kingdom Viridiplantae; phylum Streptophyta; class Magnoliopsida; order Alismatales; family Posidoniaceae; genus Posidonia; species Posidonia australis. Next base: position 1,211 of record JAMKQA010048006.1, on the reverse strand, counting down.
CTAGAGTTGCCAGAGCATCTGCATATGCATTCTTAGCTCGTTTCATGAAGGAAAATTTGACATCTTCAAATTCTTCAGTCAATTTCAACAAATGTTTATGATATAGTACGAGCTTTTGGTCTTTTGTCTTCCAGTCGCCATTGACTTGCGAAATAACCAGCATTGTGTCGCCAAATACGTGGAGTTCTCGAGCGCCTTGGTCTCTTGCTACTTGTAAGCCCAAAATGCAAGCCTCATATTCAGCTTCATTATTGGTGCATTTAAATGTTAGCTTCCTTGCAAAGGGAATTAGCTGTTCCAGTGACGTTGCTAGAACTGCACTGATGCCTCTTCCTCGTTTATTGACTACAACATTGAAGTACATACACCATTGATGCTCATTTTGAGGTCCTTCTAGTTCCTCCTCCTCGCCCATTGCAAACAATATATCTTCATCTGGGAACTGAGTCTGCAACGGCTGATATTCTGGTAAGGGTAGGTCGGCCAAGTGGTCTACCATTGCTTGTCCCTTCATGGATTTTTGTGTGACAAAGGTGATATCATATTGGGATAACGTCACCTGCCATTTGACACATCTGCCCACCAAAGCTGGCATCTAGAATAGATATTTGATAGGGTCATGCCGACACAACAACAATATCGGATATGCCATCATATAATGCCTGAGGCGCTGGGTGGCCCATACCAGAGATAAGCAAACCTTTTTATTGGGCTGTATTTAACCTCGCAGTCATTGAACTTTTTGCTGAGGTAGTAGATAGCCTTCTGTTTACGTCCAGATTCATCATGCTGACTCAGAATTGTGCCCATGGAATGTTGTGTTGTAAAGTGATATAGCGACAGAGGGTGCCCTGGTGTAGGGGGAACTAAAACCGGGGGCTTCACCAGAAGCTGCTTGATTTTATCAAAGGCCACTTGACATTCATCATTCCAACAAGTCTGGGCGTTCTTCCTCAGTAGCTTGAATATGAGTTCACATATAGGCATAAGCTGTGCAATGAACCTGCTAACGTATTGTAGCCAGCCTAATAAACCACGAATCTCTTTCTCGGTGGTCGGAGGAGGCATGTCAACAATAACCCTGGCTTTGTGGGGGTCCACTTCAATTCTCCTTTGATTGATGATATAACCCAGTAGCTTCCCCGAGGATACCACAATAACATTTGTAGGATCGAATAGCTCCTCTAGAGGGGGGGGGGGGGGGGGGGGGG